>WBNM01039384.1:0-16191 GCA_013399055.1 Ramphastos sulfuratus | reverse complement strand
CTGGGTGGCCAGGAGCAGCAGGATCTGACAGAACTGTCATCATCTGCCTTCTGTAGGCTTCCTGCTTTGGCTTTCAAACCATCCTGATCATCTCTTTAGCCTTCTTGGGACCCACTCCAGGTGGTCCATGTCACTCTCATGTTGGGGGTCCTGTAACTGGACACAGCACTGCAGGTGAGGTCTCAGCAGAGCAGAGTGGCCCTTCAGGTCCCTGAAGGAGAGAAGCAAAGTGAAGGTCTGGTAGCTACAGGAGAGAAGGTGGTGTCTTGAGAGCACAGGAAGGAGTTACTTGTCCCCAGCAGACCTGCACCTGTTTGTTTTCATAGAATCAACTGGAGAAGATCTCCTGTGGAATCTCTGAGTATGGCAGGTTTGCTTGGCCTCTGCTGCTTGAGATCATCATGGTTAATGTTTTACTTCTGTCCAGGTGGCTTTTGTCTGTGCTGGAAAGCAATACCCACCACAAAGGTTATGACTGGTGAGGATACATGAAGGGAAGTGAGTGGCATGAAGCAGTGGGTAGCAGAGCTGGGCACAGCTCAGTGCACAACAAGGTCAATTGCTCCATGTCTGCTGGCAGCTCAGCACAGCTGGACTGGAGGAGCTGCGGGGCCTGACTGGCATTTTGCAGCAGTTTAATGCAGAATAATCACAGAGAGGAAGTCAGCAGTGACACCAAGGGGTGGCACTCTGAGTGGGCAGGCATGGGCATGAGAAGCAAGCTGCCTGGTGGAAAAGCATTGCCAAGAGGACTGCAGAGTATGAGGACACAAAGGGAAAAAAGTAGCACAGTGATGTTAAATTATGGCTCTGGCATCCTACTGCTGCAGATGATTCTTTACCTTACAACTAACTGGGCAGGCTAGTAAATATTTTTTTTATCATTAAACACTGTTGGTAGCTTTTTCTAAAGTCAGATTACCTGAATAATCTGAAGTTCCAAATATTCTCCTTCTAGAAATTCCAAATTTCACTGGAATAAATTCCAAAGAATTTCCTCTGTAAACTCCAAATTTAAAGGTAATAAATTTCAATGAACTTTCCAAATAATTTCCTTTTATAAATTCCAAATTTAAATGTAGTAAATTCCAGATTTAAATGTAATAAATTCCAAAGGCTTCCCAAATAATCAACATCTGATTTCAAAAGTTCAGTTCATAGATTCATAGAATCACAGAATGGGTTGGAAGGGACCTTAAAGCTCATCCAGTGCCAACTCCTGCCATGGGCAGGGACACCTCCCACCAGCACAGGTTGCTCAAGGCCTCATCCAGCCTGGCCTGGAACACCTCTAGGGAGGGACATCGACAGCCTCCCTGGGCAGCCTGTGCCAGTGTCTCCCCACCCTCGTTGTACAGAATTTGTTTCTGCAGTTCCGTCTAAATGCCAGAAGCAGGTGCTGTGAGGGCTGGAGACAGCCATTGAAAGGACATCCGATAGCAGCAAGCTTTTGTTGCTGGCTCCTTATTTGCAGCAGGAGCGCAGCAGGGACTGCACAGACCCGGGGCTGGAGCTGTGGCTGTGCTGACTACTCAGCCTGGCAAGCGGGTTGGCATTTCGTGCCTAGCTGAGAAGAACGCAGGCTCCCCCCTCGGGCACGGGAGAGGGCAATTCTCTTTCCTCGGCAGAATAAATTCCCTGCACGGTAGGGAATTCTTCTGTGTAAGCACTGCCAGAGCTCACTGCCAGAGCTCGCTGCTGTGCCTGTCCCCATGCACAGCAGACTGCCAGCGCAGGAGATGCTAATTCACCCACTTCAGACACCAGACTGGTAACTGAGGCTCTTTGTGCCGTCAGCAGAGCTTTTCCTTGCCCTCTTTCAAAGGCTGAAGTGTGTTCTGGCTGGCTACTGGGTCAAAGCCCAATTAGCAGTTCCTGTTCCTCAATAGGGAAGGGCAGGGTTGGCCCCAGAGATCCCAGCCTCGTCTTTCAGAGGGTGGCAGTGGCAATGACAGAGTTGTTTCACGTGTTGGGTAGCAGTTCGCACTTGGCTCTGTGCAGCATGAGGACATCCTTCTACAGCAGCCGACACCCACTGCTGCCAGATTCCACGGATAAATGATCCCACCTAGCATGGCAACGTCCTGAGCTGGGTAAACCAAGATGAACTTCAATACTGCTTGCAGTGTTGTGTGCATGACAATGCCCTGGGAAAATGGTGACTGACTGCTCTCAAAGCAGCAATTCCAATTCACAGTGTGACAGACACAGGAAAAGAAAGCAAAAGTGAACAAATTTGTCTTTATAGATTTCTAGAATGAGTTGGGTTGGAAGGGACCTCAAAGATCATCCAGTTCCAATCCCCTGCCACGGGCAGGGGCACCTCCTGCCAGCAGAGGCTGCTCAAGGCCTCATCCAGCCTGGCCTTGAAGACCTCCAGGGAGGGAGCATCCACAGCCTCCCTGGGCAACCGGTGCCAGTGTTTCCCCATCCTCACTGGAAAGAATTTATTCCTCATCTCCAGTCTTAATCTCTTGTCTTCCAAATTCTATAGATGGATTCTGTTTGGTTATACCACGAATTCTGGGAGGTCAGGCAATAGAAGGAGAGGCAATGGCCTGAAATTGTGCCAGGGGAAGGTTAGATTGGAGATGAAGAACAATTTCTTTGCTGCAGGAGTGGTCAGGGATTGGCACAGGCTGCCCAGGGAGGTGGTGGAGTCCCTATCCCTGGAGGTGTACAAGAAGGGGGTGGCCATGGCACTTGGGGACATGGTTTAAGTGGCCTTGGTTGTGCTGAGTTGATGTTTTGTGCAGGATTGTTACATGACCAGTTCAAGAGTTACCAAAAACTGCAAGGGACAGAGGGAGAGTGTGCAACAGAGGCTAGGAGGATGCTGAAGGGACTGGAACCTCTGTGTGATGAGGAGAGGCTGTTCAGCCTGGAGAGGAGAAGACTGAGAGGGGACCTGAGCAATGTCTATAAATATCTGAGCATGGAGGTCAAGAAGAAAGGGCCAGGCTCTTGTCAGTGGTGCCCTGTGATAGGACAACGGGCAGGGGACACAAACTGGAACCCAGGAGGTTTCACCTCAACATGAGGGAAAAATTCTTTGGTGTGAGGGTGCTGGAGGGCTGGAGCAGGCTGCCCAGAGAGGCTGTGGAGTCTCCTTCTCTGCAGACTTTCCAAACCCCACCTGGACGTGTTCCTGTGTGCCCTGCCCTGGGTGCTGCTGCTCTGGCAGGGGTCTGGACTGGGGGATCTCTGGAGGGCTCTTCCAACCCCACCATTCTGTGACTGTCTGTCCAAGTGATTGTGAGTTTTAGCAGTGCAAAGATCTGATCAGCTCAATGTAAATTTTCAGTGTCTATCTGAGAGCAATCAACTAAACTAAAGTGAGATAAGGAGGAGAAATTGGCAGTTAAGCTTCTGTGTTTCTGCAAGTCAGCAAACATCTCCAGTCCCCTGATGTTAAATGGCTGCCCAAACCCTTAGGTTATAAAAGGGAGGTAAAGCCATTCCATAGTACTTTTTCATGTCCTTCTGCAAGATGGGAATGCCACTAAGTCAGAATGATGGAAGCACTGGGAGCCTTTTGGAAGCACGTTGCTCTCTGCCATGTGTTGTGCTGTGCTCTCCCAGCTGTGGGGGAAACCAGAGCACAGCAGCAGCAGGTTTATAGGTGAGACCAAGGAGCTCCCAGAGCCTTGGAGCAGCCAGGGAACACCTGGGACTTGTGCAACACCAGCAGTTGGTGCTGCAATTTGCTAGCTGTATCCTCTCCACAAAGCAGTGGTCTCTGTGGTCTATTTAAGGGTTTTAGTGTAGTGAATTGATGGAGCTGCTCTGCACATTGCTAGGTGAGGAAGTTTTTCATCACCGAGAACCCATTATGGAATTCTGCTTTGCTTTTGTTTTCTGGAATGTTATGGAAGTGCCAAGAGAGCAGAGAATTTAGCAGGAAGCCCATCTGAATCTTATCTGGGTTGGGTGCATGCAGTGACCTCCACATGCTGACACAGCTTGTGAGAAATGTGTCCTCTGGGCCCTGCAGAACCTCACAGGTCTCAGCCTGGGGCTGAACAGCTGAGGCTGTTGGAGGGCAGAAAAGAAGCTGCTTGGTTGTCCTGCTGGGGCAAGGANCGTGTTAATAAAGTTTAAATATTTAATATTTCCCGAGTATTAAATTTGAATATTCATAACATTGGTTTGGGAGGGCAGGGGAGAGACTGCAGCAAAGGCTCCTTTGCTGGAGGAGTGCAGGAAGGTGCTGGATGCTCCCTTACTGTTCCTAATGGCTGCCTGAGACCTTTCCCTGTAAGCTTCCTCCGGGCATTATAAATCTCAGCAGAAGCAGTGATAGCAGAAACCCCGTCCCTTGCCAGGCACAGAGCCTGCAACTGGACCCAAGGGTTTGTATGATGACCCTCGAGAGGTAGTGAGGTGGGGGTTGGGTTCTTCTTCCTTGGATCAGGTTATAGGAGGAGAGGAAATGGCCTGAAATTGTGCCAGGGGAGGGTTAGGTTGGAGATGAGGAAAAATGTCTTTGTTGCAAGAGTGGTCAGGGACTGTCACAGGCTGCTCAGGGCGGTGGTGGAGTCCCCATCCCTGGAAGTGTTCAAGAAAGGTGTGGCCATGGCACCTGGGGGCATGGTTTAGTGGCCTTGCTGGAGATGGTGCAGCAAAGTGCACCAAAAAAATTAGTGGAGCAGTGCAGCCATTGTGAAGGAAAAGTGAGAGCCTTGGGGCTGCTTAGTCTGGAGAAGAGCAGCCTGAGGGGGATCTCATCAGTGCTGATCAATACTTCAAGAGTGGCTGTCAGGAGGATGGGGCCAGGCTGTTCTGTTCTGTAGTGCCCAGGGACAGGACAAGGGGTAACAACACATTCAAAGGTTTGAAGCACATCCTTATACTTTAAAGGTTAATTACCTCAAGTATAGTGCTGGCAAATACTCCCTAGTTTGTTCACACCCAAGTATCTCACAGCTGTGTGGGGGCCAGATGAGAGTCACAAAGATGGGCAGAGGGCTGGAGAACCTCCTCTGTGGGCACAGGCTGGGAGACTTCTGTCTGTTCAGCTGGGAGAGGCTTCAGGGAGATCTTTAAACAGCCTTCCAGTGCCTGAAGGGGCTCCAGGAGGACCTGGCAGGGACTTTTGAAAAGGGCTGGAAGTGCCAGGATGAGGGAGCTGGGAGAGAGGAGAATGAGACTGGAAAGGAGGAAGAAATTCTTTCCAGTGAGGGTGGGGAGACACTGGCACAGGTTGTTCAAGGCCGGGTTTAAGGAAAGCACATCCCAGTTTTGAGCAGAAACCCAGACCAGAGTGCCTTGGCAGCCAGAGCTTTTCTACTGAAGCCATGAAAAATGTGCTTCAGTTTGAGATCTTTGGGAAGAACTTTGTGATTTGAAGGCACTTAGGAGGGGTCTCCAGGCATGTCAGGGGAGATACTGATGTTGCAGGTGTCCTAAGAGTATTTTATCCTTGAACAACAGGGAAATTACTTCTGCTGTGGCTGCACCTCCCAAGCTGTCAGGGTTTGCTGTGTGAATAGGAGCAGACAGAGGAGCTGGAAGTGGAGTTGGTTTCTCTTTTGTGAAGAATGACAGGTTTGTTTCACAAGTGACAGCTACATCTTTTCACACACGCTGTCTTCATCTCCTTCCCCTCTGCTTCTTTAGAGAGCTGCAAACCATCTTGTTCATGCCTGTTACCAATGGAAAAGTGATTCGTACCCTTGGACATCCTTCAGGCAGATGCTGGTAGCATGCATGAGAGCTAATGAGTAAAGCCAAAATAATTACAGGAAGAAAATTTAAGTCTGAGGCAAAATTATGATTAAAACCCTTTTATTTTCAGGACCCTAGGCATGGCCAGGGAGATTTCCTCTCCAGTTCAAATGTACCATGGCAGTGCATCAGGGAAATGCCAGTGGAGAGTTACAAATTTTGAACAGAATTAGTTAAAAAGAGAAATTCTTTAGGACAAAGTCACGAAGAAAGGAAAATATTTAAAGTGCATCATTTGGACTTGATGTGAAAGCTACTAGAGAATAATCACAGAATGGCTCAGGTTACAGCAGGGTGAGACTGGAGCTGAGGAAGTTGTTGAGTAGGAGGGTGGTGAGAGTCTGGCTCAGGCTGCCCAGGGAGGCTGTGGCTGCCTTCTGCCTGGGGGCGTTGCAGGCCAGGCTGAATGAGGCCTTGAGCAACTGAGTCTAGTTGAGAGGTGTCCCTGGGTACAGTGGGGAGCTTGGAGCAGATGAGCGCTGAGCTCCCTTCCACCCTGAGCCATTCTGTGATCCTGTGGTTTTGTCCTGACCTGTAGGGCAGTTTCTTCTCGCAGAGACAAACGATTGCACTTTTTGGCACATTTACAGCAGACCCTAGGTCATTTCTTGCCACGAGTGCTAAGTGAGACCAAAATCCTGTCCAGGATTTGCTCTTAGGCTTAAGTAATAAACTGGAAAGAAAGAAAACCCAGGCAAGAGTTAGTACAGCCTGGAGAGTCTGCTGCTAGTGATTGCCAGTGACCTGAGCCTCACCGAGGGCTGCTTCTCTGTGTGGGGCTATAGTTCATTTGAAATTTGAAAATGTGAAGAGGTTTACATGCTGTGATGTTTCTGTGCCTGTATAAAGTTACGAGAGGGTTTAGGCAATAACATCTAAAATTGAGACCCTCGGAATCCTTGTCTGGTGCGAAGGCAGTTCAGTTCCTTGGCCATGTAAACGTCTCCCAGCAGAATGCTGTAGTTATCTCATTTTTCTGCTGCAGGGCATGAGCAGAGTTGAAATTCTGACAACATTAATCTGTTTGGGAGCTGTCTGCTGCCTAAGCTGCAGTGGGAGTCATAAATTATAGGTTTCTGTACCTGTCTCTATACAGCATAATCCTGAAGGCATGGGAAGCAGAAAAGAAAATGCTAACTCTCAGTCTTTATTGCCTAGCAGCTGCCTGGATCACTTTAATAAATAGAGAATGCAGAGAGATGGTGAGAGACAGCCTGGGCAGGACATAGGGAGTGTGACAAGCTGCTGCGGCACACAATGTGACTTAGCAGCAGTGATAGAGACAAGCTTGACACGTTTTAGAGCTAAATCCTGTTGTAGCTGGCTTCCTGTTCTCTCCTGTTTCGTGGAATGAATGTTCAGAGATTCACAGAATGGGTTGGGTTGGAAGGGACCTCAAAGACCATCCAGTTCCAAGCCCCTGCCAGGGGCAGGAACACCTCTCTGGTTGCTCAAGGCCTCATCCAGCCTGACCTTGAATACCTCCAGGGAGGGGACATCCACAACCTCCCTGGGCAACCTAAATCTCCCCTGCTCCAGTTTCAAACCATTGCTCCTCATCCTGTCACTCCAAGCTCTTCTAAACAGTCCCTTCCCAGCTCCTCTTAACCCCCTTCAAGTCCTGGCAGGCAGCTCTAAGGTCTCCCCAGAGCCTTCTCTTCTCCAGACTGAACAGCCCCGACTCTCCCAGCCTCCTCTTAGCAGAGGTTCTCCAGCCCTCTGATTTCTACATGGCCTTCTCTGGACCCACCCCAGCAGTTCTGTCAGCAGCTTTGATGTCTCTGTAGTCAGCTCCCAGGCTGAGCTGGGCAGGGTTTATCAGCAGAGGTGACCCTGCGCTGATTCAGTGGTGCTGCTCTGAGCCCCAGGCCAGGTTCTGTCTCTGAGAGACCAAAGCTGTCCCAAGCTCCTTCATGTACTCCCCTTTTGCTTTCTCGACTCCTCATGTAGTGCAGCATTTTCTGTCATGAAAGAGTTCCTTAGGATTAAATTGCCTTTGAATGCAGTGGACAAACCTTAGAACAAGATCTATTGCTCTTTTCTGCCCATTTTTTTCTTTTCTCTCAGCTTTTCTGAACTTCGTGTGGCAAACCATACCTGACTAATTTGGTGGCTTTTTATGAAGACATCACAGCAACAGTGGACAAGGGAAGGGCAACTGATGTCATCTACCTGGACATGAGTAAGGCATTTGACTCTGTCCCACATGACATCCTAGTCACCAAACTGGAAAAACATGGACTTGATGGGTGGAGCACTGCTGGATAAGGAATTGGCTGGATGGTGGCACTCAGAGAGTGGTGCTCAAGGGCACCAGTGACAAGTGGCCTCCGTCAGGGGTCAGTGCTGGCACCAGTGCTGGTTAACATCTTTGTCAGTGCCATGGACAGAGGAATCAGTGCACCCTCAGCAAGTTTGCANGGATGTTAGGAGGAAGTTCTTTGCAGTGAGGGTGGTGAGACACTGGCATAGGTTGCCCAGGGAGATTGTGGCTGCTCCCTCCCTGGAGGTGTTCAAGGCCAGGTTGGACGAGGCCTTGAGTGACCTGTTCTAGTGGGAGGTGTCCCTGCCTATGGCAGGGGGTTGAAACTGGATGATCCTTGAGGTCCCTTCCAACCTTGCCATTCTATGATTTTATGACTGAGGGAGACAGAAGACCTTAACAAAAGCAGATCTTGGCTGCTGCACACAGGCTACTGCTGCTCTCCAGACTGGCAGTTTGTCTACTGTGCTGGAAATGGCAACTCTTCTGCTGCAGTTCAGGGACCAGACTGTGTTCAGTGGTTCCCACTGACAAGGGGTAACTGGCACAAACTTGAACATCAGAAGTTCCATCTAAATATGAGGAGGAGCTTCTGTACTGCAGGAGTGAGTGAGCACTGGAGCAGGCTGCCCGAAGAGGTGGTGGTCTCCATCTCTGGAGACATTCCAAACCCACTTGGATGTGTTCCTGTGTAACCTGCTGTAGTGGTGGCTTTGATGGGTGTGTGTGTGTTTGGATTCAGTCTCCTGAGCTCTCTTCCAGCCCCTGTTGTTCTGTGATTCTGTGAAGTCCAATTAGAAAAACTGCAGTTAGAGCATAAGGTCTTCCTGGCTCTGCTTTGACACACTTAAGGTTACCCCTAAATGATGCTGTACATGATCCCGTGGTTAAGGATTATTCCTAATCCATTCAAAAGTTCCAGAGGGCCATTGTGTGAGCATCACTCAGGCCCTCTTTGCATAGTGCTTGATGAGTGTGTGGGATGTGCAGTCCTGCTGCTGTGGGATTAGCCACAACCACCACTTGGGTTCATTGCTTAGAAGATGAACAAAGAAAGATCAGCTTTTTGTCCATTAAACCATGAAGGGTTTTCTTTAGTAGTGCATAAGAAGCTTTAGGTTGGCTCCCGAATGCAGAGCTAAGCAGCTCTTGTCACTGCTGCAGTTGGTGTTCAGTGTTCTAAATGTCAGTGCCCGGTGCTGGGGCATGCAGGGTTGAATCCTATCTCTGAGAGGCAGCAGCCAGCAGCTTCCAGCTTTCCAGCTCCAATTTGTGCTTATAAATGGCAAGTTCAATCTGAGCTCTACTGCCTGAGCAGACAGTGCTAGCGTGAGGTTAGCTTTTACAGGAGCCTGCTTGTTGCTCTTGTTATATGCTAATCAGTTTGAGTTCTTATTTGCCAGCCTGTTCCCAAGTAATAATCAACCTTATGTTGGAGCAACAAAGCCTCTTTGTTTACCACCTCAGCACGGTTCAATTGCAGGTTGGGACAGTGGGAGTGGAGCTGGATTCAGTTTGGCTGTGCTGGCAGTGCAGCAGCATGCAGTGTGCTGTTCCTGGGAGCTGCTGGATGCTCACTGGAGCAGCCAGGCACTCGCTAAGGTCTTGCCAAGCAGCATAGCTCAGGCTGTGTTCTAGATGATGCACACTGCCTCTGCTCTGCTCCATTTCTCCCATCACTGAACATTCCTGGTGCTAATTATGTCACTTCTGTAGGGCCAAAAGGAAAATATCAGGAAAAAACCTTTCTCCTGCAGGTCTTCTTGCCCAACCCCCTTGCAGTGAGGGACACCTCCAATTAGATCAGGTTGCTCAGGGCCCCATCAACTTTGACCTTCAATGTTCCCAGCGATGAGGCCTCCACCACAGCTTGGGTCAACCTATTCCAGTATTCCACCACCCTCATTGTGTAGAACTTTCTCCTGATGTCCAACATAGATGCACCCAAATCATTGCCACAGGTGGCAATGACTTTAAACTCCATCCAGGTCTTCCTAGAGGAGCTCCTGTCAGTGTGCCAAACATCTGGAGAAGAGGAGGCTGAGGGAGACCTCACTGCTCTCTACAGCTCCCTGAAAGGAGACTGCAGTGAGGTGGGAGTTGGACTCTTCTCCCTAGGATCAGGTGATATAAGGAGAGGAAATGGCCTGAAATTGTGCCAGAGGTTAGGTTGGAGATGTGGCAAAATGTCTTTGATGNTGGAGATGAGGAAAAATGTCTTTGCTGCAAGAGTGTCCAGGGGTTGGAACAGGCTGCCCAGGAAGGTGGTGGAGTCCCCATCCCTGGAGGTGTTCAAGAAAGGTGTGGCCATGGCACTTGGGGCCATGATGGTCTTGGGATGGTGGTTGGACTGGGCGATCTCAGAGGGCTTCTCCAACCCAAGCAGTTGTACCATTCTATCTCTACCAGATAGGTAGAGGGAGCCATCTCTGTACTCTTATCTAGACAGTTCCAGGGGTGACTGAAGACATCTTGCTGCTTAGGTGACTGTCTTGTCTTTTGTAAGATTTATGAGAGCCTGGATGAATCTTTCCTTAGAAAGAAAGAAAATCTTCTCTGGTCTAGGGTTTATTCTGCTGTAAGTCTGGCAATCTTGTGGACTGTTCAGCCTGGAGAAGAGAAGGCTCCAGGGAGACCTCAGAGCAGCCTTCCAGTACCTGAAGGGGCTGCAGGAGAGATGGGGAGAGACCTCTGACAAGGGCTGGGAGGGACAGGATGAGGGACAATGGCTTTGAGCTGGGAGAGGAGATCTTGAGACTGGAGAGGAGGAAGAAATTCTTTCTAGTGAGTGTGAGGAGACAGTGGCACAGGCTGCCCAGGGTGGTTGTGGATGCCTCCTGCCTGGAAGTGTCCAAGGCCAGGCTGGATGAGGCCTTGAGCAAGCTGTGCTGGTGGGAGGTGTCTCTGCCCATGGCGGGGGGCTGGAACTGGATGAGCTTTGGGGTCTCTTCCAACCCAACCCATTCTATGAATATCTGCTATAAGAATGTGGCAGACCCAAGTGCCTGAGGCTTTGTTCTTACTCTGCTGAGCCTCGCAGTGGTACTGAAACATTCACACCTTTAGGAAACTCATCTTTGTGTCTTCTGAGGGTGCACTCTGAGCTTTTCTACAGGGTGTGTGATGCTGCTCAGATTTTGGGTATATGCACAGACTGTGTAGCTGTTCTTCATCAAGATGAATCCACTACAGGCAGAGTCCTGTGGTATGAAATACAAGTTTTATTTGGGCAGACTTTCAGAAAGATGAGCAAACAATTGGTGAAATCCTGAAGTGGTTTTCTTTCTCTTTCCAAACCCTGTTAAAATTCAGAACTTCTGCTAAATGATTCAGCTCCAGTATAAAGCAATTTCCTCCTCACCAGAAAGGACTTTGTGAGAGTTTAGTCACTCTGTAAAGAGAACAAGATTCAGTAGCTGGAGAAAACCCCCTCCAGATATGTCTTTTACTGAGCTCCCAGCCAGACTGAAGTGTCTTGTATTAGTAAAGCAGCTCTGCCTTTTATTGTGGTGTCTGAGGGCACAAAGAAACAATCTCAGCTTCTCACCACTACTTTAAGAGTAGTTCATGATTTCATTATTGAAGGTGGTTAAACTCTCCAAAAAGCCTTCTGAGAAAGATCTGCTGTTGAAAATCTCTTCCCTTTGGATCTGTCTGCTCAGGCTTGGCACAGTTCTCTTTCCAGCTGCAGAATTTTTGGTCATTTTTTCCTAACCAAATAGTCCACCTGCCAGAAGGGAAGCATCGATGGCAAAGCTTTCTCAAATAGCTCATGATCATTTCCAACTGCAAGGTCACAGACTGGTAGAGGTTGGAAGGGGTCTTCAGAGGTCATTGAGTCCAACCCCTCAGCCAGAGCAGGAGCACCCAGGGCAGGTCACACAGAAGCACATCCAGGTGGATCTGGAAAGTCTCCAGAGAAGGTGACTCCACAACCTCTCTGGGCAGCCTGCTCCAGGGCTCCAGCGCCCTCACAGTGAGCTTTCCCTTCTGTTCCCCTGGCACCTCCTCTGCTCCAGCTGGCACCCACTGCCCCTTGTTCTGTCCTTGGACATCCCTGAGCAGAGTATAACAACCATGGAAGTCACAGAAGAGCTTAGCCTATCCACACTTCCTCTGTCTCTGTGTCCTAAGTAAAACAGATGAAAAAATTTTCCAAGGAGTAAATTTATTTCAGGTCTCATCCTTTCAGTTCAGAGTTTATACCTACAGCTTGGAAGTTCACCTTGAACAGGTCAGGTCAGAGGAAAGTGGTTCAAAACCAAGACTGTATTTTATGTTCTGTGTTGAGCATTGGTCTGCAGTTCAGGTGTGGCAGTACCAGCAGGTTGTTCTGTGGCAGACACGACTCACTCTTGTTGTTTGCCCAAGGCTTTGCTGTATTTCTGGCTACTGATTTTTCTTCAGTGTTGCACTTCTTTTGATTGCTTCCCTCTAGCATTGCTACTTGCCATAGCCTAAGTGAATTCACATTGAGTGTTTCAGCAACTTAATCTTTCTAAGGGCATAACAACTCTGCACTAGGGACTGGGAATGAAGAAAGGAGTTTGCAGAAATTCTTCTTGTTAAATGCTGAATTCGTGGTGGCTCTTAAAAAGGCCTTTAAAAGAAACATTTCTTGATTGTCTTGGGGAAAATGTCTTTCATCAGGTTCAGTTCCTCTTCCCATCCACTCTCCTTCATCCCCAGCAGCTTCAATTCCCCTCTGTTTCAGCTGATGCAAAGCCATTTGGTGCTACTTCATCCTTGAACAAATCTGCTGCACTTTATCTTCTCTGCTTGTCTGAGCACATTCTTCTTCTCTATTAGTTCTGGCAGTAGCAGGAGCTCACCCACCAGCACCTTTTGCCTTCTGTCCCCTGCTTGGCACAGGAATGACTTCTTTGACTCCTACCTCGGTAGGAAAACAGAGCCCATGTAAAGTGTGTGATAAAACATGCAGCTGGGCAGAATGCTGGGGAAATGGTGATGAGAACAGGGCAGAAGAATGGAAGCAGCAGCTGAACAAAAGGGATGGTACACGAGCAGGGGAGCTTGAGCACAGCATCTCTATTTACAGCTTGATAATGTTGTAGGAGAGACTATCATATAAGATTGCTTTGCCAGGGCATAATAGAGGGAAGAAAAGTGAATAGGAAGGTGTTCTGAGGTGAAATGTGTGCATATAGGGAAGCATTCATCAGAAACATGAAGAAGGAATCCTGGGCATGATAAAGGTGTACATTGTGAGCTGCTTGAATACCTTGCACAGAACAGAAGTCGAAGTGACCTGGAAATGACAATGCTGCTCTTTAATTTATCCTTATGCAGGTTATTAAACCCTACAAGTGCCAAGAACCAATTAAAGTTCATGTCTTAAAAGCATTTGGGACTATCAAAAAGAGCTATGATTTCACTTTCTAAAAATAAACTGTTATATTTCAGATGAGCAAACATCCAGTTCAGCTCTTTCTTCTGAAAATTACTGGAGAGCATGAAGGGAAGGCAATAACATAGAACAATGTTGTAGTGAAAAAAGGGAGCAATAAACTAAACAGAGAAGGATGAAAGAGCAGGTACAGAGAGCCAAAAGGGTTTATCTCTTTGTAATTTACAAATGACATTCATAAGTCTCTTTCAATGCTGTTAAATAGTCATTGGGATACTACCTAACAGGAGCTCTACAGAGAGACAGTGCAGCTGGAGGGGAAGGGAGCATCAGGCTGTGTAACCTAACAGTTCCCCCGAGCAACAAGTGAGAGAACAAGAGGGAATGGCCTCCAACTGCACCAGGGCAGCTTCAGGCTGGACGTGAGGAAAAGAGTTTTCTCTGCAAGAGTGGTCAGGCACTGGAGCAGCTGCCCAGGGAGGTGGTGCAGTCCCCAGTCCTGCAGATGTGCTGCGTGGGCGTATGGCTTGGTGGGGGACTTGGTAGAGTAGGGTTTGTGGTTAGACCTTGCAGGTCTTTTCCAGCCTACATGACTCTGGGTGATCTGGTATGAGAAGTGCCATGCAGAGGTAGTGTTTTATCTCAGGGAGTACTCAGACTGAGTTCATACCCAGTTCCATTATGAGGAATCAGCAGACAGCTTAGCCTTTCAGAGGGGGTGCTTGCAAGGCTTGTATCTGAAGCTGGCACGACCCTGGATACCCAAGGGGTTTGTACATCAACCAGCTGTAGTGCCTGACCTCACTCTCTGGTGGGGGTGGGGTGGTGGTGTTTGTTGTTTCCTGAGAATTATGGGATTTGTCACTCCTGCAGCTCAAGAACTAATGATGGTTGAACTCAACCATCTTTTCAAAGCATCAGGCATTCCCATGGCTCCCTACTAACTTACTCCTTTGTGGTGATAATCATCCTTGGCCATTCGGAAGGTGAACTAAAACTTCCTGCTCAGCAAAAGTGAGCTCAGCCTTGGTGAGGGAAAGGCTGACCTGGACTATCCTCCACAGGGGCAGGACTAGGCTGGCCTCAGTGAGGCTTGGGCTGCCCTGGCTTGACCTCCATGGTCTTTAGAGGTCTTTTCCAACCAAAACAATTCTATGATGCTCTAAAAGCAGGGCAATAGAGTGAGTTATTGAGGTGCACCCTTGCTAGCTGTGACATTGGAGAGGAAGGAACACATTTTGTAGTGTGTTTAGCTTTTCCCCCTACATTTACTAAGCAAGAATCCCCATTTTAGAAACCAGTTTGACCACAGCTAATAAGATGCTTTTGAAAGCAAAGCTTTGCTGTTTTCTGATGCCAACCATTTCGTGCTGTATGTCTGGAAGATTGTCTTGAAGAGAAACCCCTGAGCCCTGCCTGTGAAGCAGTTTCATTTAGAACTCATTCTGTTGGCTCAGACATGGCCTTGGGATGTAATGAGTTTGGTATCTGAGCAGAGGAGAGCAGCAATATGTTACAGTTAGGGAAGATAGGAGTAATGGCTTTTCCCCATCTAATTTCTAGGATCATTTAAGTGGACAGAATGTAATTAATTACTAAACTGGAATCCAACCAAAGGAGTGGAACTGACTATTTCTTCCTTGCCAAAACAAACACAAAGAAGACAAACAGAACTAGAACCACTGTGGTGTCTTTCATGACAACTGGTCAGGATTTGAAGTTTAAATGGAGTTCAATTGATTTAGTGGCCCAGATAGAAAATGTTTATCCTTCCAAGTTGTTGTTTTAGTGATTCTTTTAGTTCCAAGCACAATGGAAGTCAGCTGCCTTCATGCCTGGAACAGACACAGATGCAACTGCTCTTGACTGCCTGAAAGTCTTTTGTCAGCACTCAGGGCTCTGTATTTCTGTCCAAAAAAAAAAAAAAAAAAAGATATTTTTTTTCTCTATGTTGTGCCATCCTGGCCTGGATCAGCAATGTTGTGGGCAGCAGGAGTAAAGATGTGATGGTGCCCCTGGACTGGACACCAGCGAGGCCACATCTTCCTGCATCAGGNAATGGGCTGCCCAGGGAGGTGGTGGAGTCACCGTCCCTGGAGGTGTTCAAGGCACGTTTGGACGTGGCACTTGGTGCCATGGTCTAGTCTCGAGGTCTGTGGTAGTGGGTTGGACTTGATGATCTTTGAGGTCTCTTCCAACCTTGCTATACTGTGTGTGTGATCTTGAATCCTGGGTTCAGTTTTGGGCCTCCCACTACCAGAAGGACATTGAGGGTCTGGAGCATGTCCAGAGAAGTGCAAAAAAGCTGACAAAAGGTCTGGAGAACAGGATGGATGTGAAAAAAGCCAAATCACTGGAGCTAGTGATACTGCAATCTGCTCTGTTGCCCGTTCACCTCAAAGCAGTGCTGTGTCCTTAGGAGCAGGGAGACAAAAGGAGGTGGCAGGCTGCCAGGGGAGGTGGTGGAGGGTGGCAGGCAGCGTTCCATGGCATCCAACATCTAGCACCCAACTAGAGAAGTGCTGCTGTGAAGTGCCTCTGACAGTGGGCAAAATAAGCTGCAAAGCTGTCCCTCATGTGTCACTGCAAGGCCTTTTAGTTGAGGTTGAGAGTAGTTAGACCTGGACCTCCAGTTTAGTTTCTTTGAGACCACCCAAGTAAGAATCATCCAAACAAGGCTGTGCAGCTAATGGATTTCTTGGATTTGCTGCCTGAATGGAACACTTTTGGGAGCAACCAAGTCAACCTGAGGTTAGATGTTGGAAAAACTGCTCTATGCATTAGTTAGGCCCTGAAATTTGGTAATCCCAGGCACCAGTCCAGGCTGGGTGCA
>WBNM01039378.1:0-21700 GCA_013399055.1 Ramphastos sulfuratus | reverse complement strand
TTGTGTTTTATTTTTTTTTTTTTTTTTTTTTTTTTTTTTTTTGGTAATTTCTATTGCAGTCTAAGTGATTTTCCAACTATACATAAGTGACTGAAAATAATGCTAGCTTCAATGCAATCTGACTTTCAGTAAAGAAATATGGCCATATTGCATCTTAAATCAAGGTTCAGGAAACATTACCTCAGGAATACGGACCAGAGTTTGAAAATTTGAGTATGATAGAATTATTAATGAATATCACAAGTGTCCAGAAGAAAAAAAGAAAAGCAACAATCTTCTACCATTAGCAACCATTCAGATTTTCAAATGATTGTCTCTTTTACAACTCAGTCATTTCACTTCAATATGCTTTGAATTTATTTGTGACTGTATTTTAAAAAAAAGAACATTTTCAGATTTTGAAGACCAGATAAATAAAATAATTTAAGCATTACCTAGTCTAGATATGCTAAAGAGAAGCTGGTGTCTAAGAACGGGAACTGCATTGACTCTGAGGAACCATCCATGCAGCTAGTGATATGTCCTGCAAAAGTAGCTTAAATCACTGCATTTCAGAAAAACTAAGGGCCTTGCTTTGGTTTGAAGAAAGGGAAATTGAAATTCTCAAGTCTACCCACCTTCTTGAATTCAACTGTTTATTTTATGATAAGTGTTCATGGCAAGTGCAGATCAAAGAAATAAACGAACTTCAGTTTTCTCTGGTATTCTGGCAAATGAACCAGGTGAAGATTTTGTGCTGGTCTGCACAGAGTAACTAAATATCAGTTAGGCCAGAGAAATCTTGGCTCCCACAGTACTGTAATGATTTGTTAATGAACCCAGTGAAAGGGAATTCTGTTTTCTGGTTTAGTCTGTTCACTGATGCAGAATCTCTTATTAAATATTTAACCAAACTGGTAAAAATTAAATACTTCTATCCTTGGCAATTCTTGTTACTAGGCTATGAAGCCTAAATAAAGTTGGTTTTCACGCTCTTTCATTTAAACATTCAGTTAGGTCACTGAAAAGACAAACATTTATTAGAAAGAATTAATTTATTCTTCCTAGGAAAGACCTCTAATTTTTCAAATGTCCAGTAACTTGTATTCAGAGGTACAAAGTAAAGGACGGGTCTTCTTCATCTTGCTGAAATGGTGTTATCTCTGAGCATGCTAAACAAAAGAGAAGTCCTTTTGATTTTTTTTTCATTAAGTCCGAAGTGGGACCTGACCTCTGCAAACACTTAACTGAGTCAGACTGCAAAGTATGTGGGCAGTAATGCCAGCTTGTGGATTTTCAGAGAAGTTACAGTGCTAGGTGCTCATCATCAATAAACCATCAAGACTTTTTTAGATACAGGATGCTCAAAATCAGGCATTTCATCTCTTACAGAACATTCTTACTGAAAACATAAGTGCCAAGTTAAGCAGTCAGGGAATCATCTTCTGCTGGATTTGCCCTTTATATACTGCAGCTGGTAATGCAAATTTTTGTGCAGTTAGTCCTAAATGCTTAATGAGATTATTTCTTTTTCAGAACAGAAACCAAGGAAACCATTTAGATTTAGTTTTGCATCAGCATTATTTACACCTACTGCTGTACAAAAGAAGGAGGATGATTATAAGCAAAAAAAAAAAACCCTGAAGAATTCCTGAATAGGGAAGGCCAGTTAAAAAAAAAAAAAATAATCAGAACCATATTTTGTAAGTGGATAAACTCTTGGGAAACTTTCTATTGAGAAAGATAGACAAGTAATCTGGAAGATCTGAAGGACTACACTTAAAAAGCTTGTGGTAGAACTTCACCTCTTTAAACTCTCCAGAACAAACTAAGCTCCCTAAAAGGAACAACAAAATCTTCCATACCTTGAATTCTTTCACATGTCCCTTAAGACTGACTGACTAAATACTTCCATTTCAGTAAGGCTTTTGTCTCACGTCATATTCTTAAATAGCTGCCACCAACTCCCTCTTACTTCTTAGTCATGAGTGTCTCTCCCTATATCTATTTCTTTATTTTAATGTCTTTCACCTCCACTTGTTCTCTTCTCCCTTCTGTAAGGTATACGCTGCTTGAAGGCAGCTAGAAGAGCTGGATACACTTGTTGGCTGCAAATCTAGTCAGCCACTCTTTGTTTTGGAAACTTGGGTCTGTTTTGTGTTGTTTTTCATCTAAGCTAAGTATAAGGGAAGCCAAAAACTTGATTGATAGCTATTTAAACTCCTGAAATCTGATCTGCTTAAGCACATCTGTGGCCAGTGGCAGTAACATCAACCTAAGAGCACAGGGATTTTTGAAATCTTTCCTACTACATACACCATATCAATTAATGTATATAAAGGGAGCAAAGTATATCTCACATCGCTTCTCTGTCCCATTAACAATCTAATTTGTCTGTAGCCATCATTCCCTCTTCCACTTAACTTTCAGATACATCTGACCATAAAATTAAATCAAATTCAGTACATGAAAACAGAATTTAAAAATTTTTGTTCATTCACATAATGGTATGACTCATGGTTGTAGCTGACAGTTGTGCATCCAAAGAACATAAGTAACTTCTTCAAGTTTGTTTCAATTTAACAGTGGATTAAAAAGAACTTCTGGCATCTTACAGCTAATAAATAATAAGGTTATCACACCTTTCAGACTTTATGAAATCTGTACAGGAATATATACAAATAAACATAAATTAGACTAAGGAAGAGATTTCAGAAGAAAACTTGAAAGTGAACTGAAAAAAAAATCACTATGTATTAGAATCTACACAAGTAATCTGATAAAATAATCTTAAAGTGAAACCTATTTTAAAAACCTCCTGCAACCCTCCACTCTTGCTTACCTTTTTTTTGCCTGCCGATCTCTCTGATGGGATACTGCTACTCAGCGAAATGGTAGAAGCAGCTTTGTTACAGCCAATTTATTGCCTTAACACATGGCAGGAAGCCAAACCTCCGCATAAAAGAAGTCTGATGTGGACCTAATCTTTTAGATCTCTACCTTCACTCATTTACATCAACATTCCCATGGCTCTACCTGCTGCTGGAATTCCAGGAATGCTGGAAATAGTAAGAACAAGCTTTTAAATATCTTTTTTTCTATGACGCTACAAAAGCTGTCTTCTGTGGAACTGCATGGGAAAATTTAGCCGGCATTTCTGTGTATTGTCTGAATATACTCACAAAAATTATCCTGATATTCCGAATACACTACTGGTATTCTTCTTGTTATCTGTCATTCCTTCCAAGCCTGATTTGAGGGCAGATGCTGGGTTTATGGTAATATAAAGATATTAAAAGTAGGAACGTAGTCTGGGTTGCAGGAAGCTTGAAACAAGTTATCTCCTTAAACATTTACCCAGCTATTAAATGGACTTTGCAAGTGTTGCACCAATAGTAGTAGTTGGACTTCTTATGACATGCATGAACTCGTTTAAGGCAGATGTGCTGCATTTCTTTGCCCATAATGCTCTGATAATGGTTTTAATCACATAAGAACTAGCTCATTTATTATCACATTTGGCATGTTCACTTGGTTTTATCTATTTGCCTAAGTACTTTGTTAACCTTTCATATCTGTTGATTCTCCCTATTGACACACATTCACTTTAATAAGTTTGTCTTGCCTTCTATGTAACTCACTGAAATAATGAACCTCCTCTAAAAACAGTGACAACTTTTTTTTTCTTCTAGAGCTTAAAATTAAAAACCTACAGTGTTTATCTAGAATTTAAATACTATGTCAATAAAGTTACGTAATTTACTTACGTCATGTTTAGGAAAAGTCTTCTTTAGTTCATTAAGCCCTCAGTGGACTCTGGCATTTTACCAGGACAGTAGAAAGACTTTCATAAAGAATATATTTAATGACAAAGCAATTTTAAATTTTTGAAGTCTCTGGCTAGAAGACTGAAAAATATGAGAAGAATTCTAAATGTCATTTCAGCACAGGACAAATGCAATGAAAATATATGATGCAGCAGAAGTATATATTTTAATACACTTGTTCAGAGTGGGTCAAGGTCTGATGATGTTACAGCAGCTGCATTTTTTTGTAAGATGGAGATGGATCCAGGTTGAAAGATGTAGACTGCATGTCACATGAACTATCCATACAGACTATATCTGTTCCTAGGTCATAACACAACACTACAGGTTTAAATGAGGTCTCTGTGACCACTAGAACCACAGCATAGTATATTTTTGTATTTTAAATGACCAACCGCCTGAACCGTATAATACACTATACCAACACTACTACAAACAGTTAAGTAATAACATATACATGTCACAAAAAGAAACAATCTTGAACTAATCGTAATTGAGGCAATCTGAGTAGATTAAGCCATGTAAATTCTGAGAATGCATTCACATTGCAGCCAAGCTTCCATCTTAGCCTTTACAGTTTATTTCAGATATCATTGTTGCTTGCCTTGAATTGGCTAGGTCCTTGAGCATGTCTGGATTTGTGGAGTATTGCTAAATCCAGATCAGTGGTGTTCAACAATAAATGGAAGTTTCAGTTTATTGGTTTTGTTATTGTTTTATTTGAGCATTTGCAGAAAACTCGGCAATAAACCAGCTGTTCAGCACTTCCACTGGCCAGCATGTGTTCCCATCAGGAATAACAGCATCAAAAGCAGGAACAACAAGCATCAAATTTGTTTAGATATCAAGCTGTTTTGGGAAGAGTACTAGGAGGAGGGATTGCCTGCTGCAGTGGAAAGGGAACACTTCTACTGGGACCAGTAAACACTCCTATTCCCTACTGACCACTGGGAAGCATTTTTCATTCTCTGTCTCCCCCTCCCTCCTCTCACTGTCTTTCTCTCATTGGTGCCTACATCTCCCCTACATCTCCCTTTCCCCTTCTCTTACTCTGTCTCTCACTCTTCTTTCTGGCTTGTTTTTATTTTTAAAAATTTCCTATTTTCACCATTAGAGTCAATGTATTTCATCAACTGCATACCTGCTAATAACAGCATCCATACCGATACAGTGCTAGGTCCTGTACATCACCGGACATATTTTCAAAACTTTCTTTTAATTCAGATTAGCATTGCATAGTAAATTATCTTTAAAGCTAATAGAAAACACCCATATTGATAAAAATGTTCCAAAAAATTACATTAAAATTAGTTTCAGTACAATTACTGGCATGGAAAGTAACTAGGAAAAATGCCTAAAACTAGTTTGTAAGGGGGTTTTAGGTAAATAGATATTCATATGCAAAAAGTCAGTATTTGCAGCAGTGTGAAGGAGGAAAGTATTTCCTGGTATCACATGCTATTACATGAATATTGAGAATACAGTAAATACCAGCAATCACATTTTATCAGCCAGTTAATTTGCAAACAATTTGCAGAAGTTAACTCAAAAAAAAGTCTCTCAAGCTGGAACAAACCTGAAACATAGTCAATTAAAAAAAAAAAAAAAAAAAAAAAAAAAAACAAACCCAATNAAAAAAAAAAAAAGAAATAAACATATCCAGTTCTAATTCCATTATATTGCCAGATTGACATTGGTGAAAGTTTGATCACAAATACTAATGTTTTAAAGAAAGCCCATCTAAAACATTTTGTGAAAGTTATCTGACAACATCAAAACAGATGTGAATGTCAGGATTTTCAGATTTTTTGAGATGTCAGGTTAAAAATCCTTGCTCTAGTTTTAAATACAGAGTTTCTAGTCTAAAACTATTAGGGAATACAGATTATATTTTCATTACAGCAGACCATGTATTAGCATGTGTATGAGAAGTTCCTCTTTTTCTTCACATAGAGGTCTTTTTCTTCACATAGAGGTCTTTCTCTGCCAAAGGCATGAAGACAGCAAACTGAGTGTATCTAGTAGCTTGCTGAAACAAATTGGCATGGCCGTATATTATTTTTTTCCCCTTGGAAACTGTAGCACTTTTAAAATATTCTAGTAACATGTTAATATGAGCATCTAACAGTCAACTTTATCTTATTTCACATCCTGTTTACATGGCATGCAAAAGACATACATAGGAATAAACTAAGTGTGCTGTAGCCTATCTGTTGCTCCCAGTACTTCCACCTTGTCATTCAGTAACTCTGTTTTTTCGTACAGCAATGCCTTCCAGTACTCAAGCTGCAGGCACTTGTTTAAACCTCAGTGTCTCTCTGTATACAACAGAAGACTGTCATTTACCATTTTTTTGAGAAACCTCTGTTTTTAAAAACACGCACATACACAAAAGCAAAAAACAGCAAGGTATAAATGGAAGCTCCAATGCCAATCTACTATGTTCTAACATTCCTCAAATTGTAGAGAATGTTACTACAGTTAGGTTTTCACTCATGTTACATATTTTTTAGTGCTTCCAGGAATAACAGAAGGATGGTTTCTGGAATGTGACATCACAAAAGATGTGCTCTTTTCACATGCTGGGGGACATGCAGGTCCACAGAAGGGATTCAGCAAAGTACTCCACTGCCCAGTAGTATGCTGTAACATCCAGGAGTGTTGTAAGCCATTCGCTGTATATAGAGGGAAACCTGGAGGCTGACAGGACATCTGACAGCAAGGGCTTCTTCAGGTATGTCAGCGGGGAAAAACAGTAAGGTTAAAGAAAATATATCCCCGATGTGGACCTACAAAAACCCTGGAAAGGGACTGTTTTGGAGCCAGCTCTTATTTCCAGGGCCTCATTTTACTAAAAACAGACAGTCTATGTGCAGAAACACAATGCATGATGTACCTTGTAACTAGTGGGTTTGTCTCTTCATTAATTGGAGAACTCAGGATATGTAACTTTTATTTTATCCAATTGTTTTTCCATCTATGACACCAGTAAGCATGNAAAAAAAAAAAAAAAAAAAGAAATAAACATATCCAGTTCTAATTCCATTATATTGCCAGATTGACATTGGTGAAAGTTTGATCACAAATACTAATGTTTTAAAGAAAGCCCATCTAAAACATTTTGTGAAAGTTATCTGACAACATCAAAACAGATGTGAATGTCAGGATTTTCAGATTTTTTGAGATGTCAGGTTAAAAATCCTTGCTCTAGTTTTAAATACAGAGTTTCTAGTCTAAAACTATTAGGGAATACAGATTATATTTTCATTACAGCAGACCATGTATTAGCATGTGTATGAGAAGTTCCTCTTTTTCTTCACATAGAGGTCTTTTTCTTCACATAGAGGTCTTTCTCTGCCAAAGGCATGAAGACAGCAAACTGAGTGTATCTAGTAGCTTGCTGAAACAAATTGGCATGGCCGTATATTATTTTTTTCCCCTTGGAAACTGTAGCACTTTTAAAATATTCTAGTAACATGTTAATATGAGCATCTAACAGTCAACTTTATCTTATTTCACATCCTGTTTACATGGCATGCAAAAGACATACATAGGAATAAACTAAGTGTGCTGTAGCCTATCTGTTGCTCCCAGTACTTCCACCTTGTCATTCAGTAACTCTGTTTTTTCGTACAGCAATGCCTTCCAGTACTCAAGCTGCAGGCACTTGTTTAAACCTCAGTGTCTCTCTGTATACAACAGAAGACTGTCATTTACCATTTTTTTGAGAAACCTCTGTTTTTAAAAACACGCACATACACAAAAGCAAAAAACAGCAAGGTATAAATGGAAGCTCCAATGCCAATCTACTATGTTCTAACATTCCTCAAATTGTAGAGAATGTTACTACAGTTAGGTTTTCACTCATGTTACATATTTTTTAGTGCTTCCAGGAATAACAGAAGGATGGTTTCTGGAATGTGACATCACAAAAGATGTGCTCTTTTCACATGCTGGGGGACATGCAGGTCCACAGAAGGGATTCAGCAAAGTACTCCACTGCCCAGTAGTATGCTGTAACATCCAGGAGTGTTGTAAGCCATTCGCTGTATATAGAGGGAAACCTGGAGGCTGACAGGACATCTGACAGCAAGGGCTTCTTCAGGTATGTCAGCGGGGAAAAACAGTAAGGTTAAAGAAAATATATCCCCGATGTGGACCTACAAAAACCCTGGAAAGGGACTGTTTTGGAGCCAGCTCTTATTTCCAGGGCCTCATTTTACTAAAAACAGACAGTCTAT
This sequence comes from Ramphastos sulfuratus, assembly GCA_013399055.1. Lineage (NCBI taxonomy): Eukaryota > Metazoa > Chordata > Aves > Piciformes > Ramphastidae > Ramphastos > Ramphastos sulfuratus. The sequence goes on along the minus strand of WBNM01039378.1, from coordinate 13,653 downwards.
GTGCAGAAACACAATGCATGATGTACCTTGTAACTAGTGGGTTTGTCTCTTCATTAATTGGAGAACTCAGGATATGTAACTTTTATTTTATCCAATTGTTTTTCCATCTATGACACCAGTAAGCATGTACATAGCTGAACTATGACATTCTTGTCTTGCTGTTGAAGGTAGGGGAGGGAATGAGGGAAGGTTTAAGGATGCGAAGATACTGCAGCAAAGTAACTTCAGCGAAGCAGACTTCATGAGTCCACATCAGTTCACAGCAAACCAGATGGTATTAGTTTTACTCTTCAGAAGCCAATGTTAAAGCTACATCTCTGTTCTGCCTGTCACATATTTAGGGGACAAATAGCAAATTCAGTGCAGTGTTAGAAAGAAAAGTCACCAGTCAGTTATAAAATGTAGAAACGAGAACAAATATAGAATTTAAAACTTTAAGAACAGCATAAAGATAGATGGCAAGTTCCATTACACTGCTCTTCAGGAGAAGCCTGGTTTAGTAGTCTAATCAAAAGTAATTAGCACATGCAGNAGAAAAACAAAACAAAACAAAACAACAACAAAAAAAACCCTTAATTTGTTAAATTGCTTTATTATTTCTCTACTTCTAAAAAACATCTTAACAGACTTTTGAATCTTAACAGACTTTTGAATCATAACAGACTTTTGAATCATAGCATGCTATATTAATTTAAGTCAAATTATCATGGGAAGACAATTTTTGATGCATTGCAACATATTGTAAAATTTTACTTTAAGTAGCTGAAAGTTATTTAGTGAGAACTTTTGTTTTTCAGCACTATTTGCCACACACAGAACATTGAGTGCAAAACAGGTTAGAGTTTGGAGAACTCAAAAAAGGGGAAATGTCCCTGAAGTGTAAAATTCAGGTTTTTTTTGTTTTCTTCGCTTTCTCTGTTTTCTGTCAGATTGTACATCTAATCAGCAAGGAGGACAGTTTTAGCAAAAAAGAAGTATTACTAGGTCCCTGAATGGGAGGAAGATAGAAGTAGTGGTGGTGGGATACATGAAAAGATGAAAAAGACGAGTAGAATAACTCATCTGGAACGTTTCAAAGATTGTTTTCTTCACATGCCAGAGACTGTACGCCAAGAAATTTTGTGCAGCTAATAAAAAATGTAGCAGATTCTCAAAAGACAAGTACTCTGGTAGTGTTTTCTGAATTTTGGTATTATTTTTATTTGTCATTATGTAAGCTAAAGTACCATATGACACACGGTTCAACTGTTTCTGCTGGCAGTGCTAATTTGGAAGAGCTCCAAGGATCCTTAACATGGGCTGTCTTCCATGTCACTGTGGAGGTTATCAGTAGCAGAAAACTGAATTTTGGACCTCTAGATTTAATGCAGAAACTAAAAGAAGCAGAATTAATTAATAGAAAGCTAATCAGTCACTATGACACTGCAAGGAGAAGATACACTGAGTCGATATGTGTTACACAAAGACAGATTTTCTTTTCTGGTATGTGGAGCATAACCTAAAGTTGAAGGTGGAAGACAGTTTATCATGCCCCTTTACTGCTTTATACTTACTACAGAACCAAACAGTTAACATAATTTCAGTGTTTAGAAAGTCTAGAGTTTCACAGGAAGAAACATAAAATTCTCATTTTCTTCCTGAACACTGCTTCTGTATTTCTGCTGCACTCTGAAACAGGCAGTTGCTAACCTGCTAGGATACAACTTTCCAGTGTCTTAATATGCACATTATAATTCTGCAGGCCTAAATGACTCTTTGAGAGTGGTGGAATGGTGATATATTCCTTCACAAAAATGTTACAAGACCTTTGGATTTAAGAGATTTTGTCAAATATTTTACACACTTTCTGAGAATTATTATATAAATCTCTGACTGCACATATAATCTGCTGCTATATACAGATAACAACCACAAGTAATTCAGGAAGTTAAACTTTTGGGGTTTGCCTGCTTGTTCATGGTGCTTAAAATATATGTAGCCACTAGTTGTTCTGCTATGGTTGAACAGCACTGATTTAAGCTTGAAAACATATGTAATATATCAGGTTGGGGCACAGTATATAAACTTAATGACAATACTCAAATCAAGTTTCAGGAAGAGACTAAACATATTACATTGTTTATGGTTCGCTATAGATGACCAGCCAGAAATAACTTTAGATCTCTGATTTTGACCTCTTATGACCTGCTAAACTTTCCACCAATAATAAAGTTAGAGGAAAAGGACACTGGTCATGTCTGATAGTTGTCTCCATTCCTTTACAAGATTATCCTGTCCTTTGTGAACTCTGTCTGGATGATTATCTTTCCCAAGCGTATCTCAGATTTCTTCCTCATGATATAACTTTATCTGCTTAACATTTCCACTTTTCCCTAACCACCTAAGACACCGTGGATAACACAGTAACTGCAAAATTTGCCATTTTGTGACAACATGAAGGCAGAGGAGCTCATGCAGTGTAACATTCTGTCTTAAGAGATGATGATGTAGATCCACATTTGTAATTCTTTTTATGGCTAAAAAAGAATATGTATCATCTACACTACATAATGACATTTTAGAAAAAATGTATATGAAATTCCAATATAGGGAGAGAAAGTAGAATAAGCCTCATAGAAGTGGTAAATTTACCAGTTCTGTTTATTCTGAGCAGTATTTTTTTTCCTATATGTGGACCATAGCTCCTATTATTCATACTGAATGTGGTAAAATAAAACTCCATTTTATCTCTGCTACATATTTTCTAAATTTTGTTTGCTTTTGCTCCAGCAGTTATATCCTGGGTATATTAAAATAGAGTACTATTTCTAACGTAAAGCAGCAGCTGGGTATGTTTTTTATTCAATGGTGCACCCATGTGGCAAGACTTAGAAAATACATAGATAGTGTATTGCAAAAAGAGTAGACAAGCTGATGTTGCTTCTGATCCTTCTGAAGGGACTCTCAAAGCATCTTTGCAAGTGATTCCGACCAGAATTGGAGAGTCCTGCCTCCAACCAGATGGAGGAAAGCGATAGCTGGGTTTATTGGAGTGTGTGGATCCAATGGTTTGCCAAGTTGAACCCAGGAAGAGTATAAAGCTTTAGTAGATACAGGCACTCAGTGTAATCTGATGCCATCAGACTACGAGGGGTGGAACCTGTCTGTGTTTCTGGTTCGACAGAGGGGGGATTCCTACACCTGGATGTGCGGGGAGCTAGGCACCTGAATGCTGGCCACAGTTTGCCTTCTCTTGGAGGGGTGGAAGAAGTCACTGGAATTCATTGCCACATGGATAAAAACACAGCTCTACCATTTGTACTGATCATGGACTGATCCGGGCTGTCCTGGAGCAGGGTGGAGCCCCGGGGCATCAGCAGTGAGATGTTTTCTTTATACTGCAAAGCAATCTCATTTTGAGTGAGAATGAGCAGTGAGTGATGTATGATGTATGTCGTTTAATGTTAACTGCTGCTGGGCATGACACAGATGGTATAGAATAACCATGGAGATGGAATACAGGAGAGAGACACTGACAGCCCTGAATACAGAAAAGCTGTATTTTGAGGATTGCTGGAGAACCGATCCTCACCAATCCAGGGCAGTCCTGATCTCAAGACTTTTGAAGACTCATGGCTTTACATGTTTAATCACTGCTTGAGTGTCCTATTGGAATAGGCCTAAGAGTCCTGCCTGAATAATTTTTCTCTTCCGATTGACCCAGGAGTACCAGAAATCAAGTGTTAAAGTTTGGCATTCAAAAGCCAAACTTTTTGCTAAAAGTGGTGCCAGTCTAATCTGCTTGTATAATTTATATTAGAACTTCCAACTGTAACATGGCTGGCTGCTTTCCCTTATATTTAATCATGGTTATTCTATAGTTGATTTGTCTCCACCCATTGGGGGAAGCCTTCCTCCACCTCTGTGGCCCTGATGACACCCCTCCACCTTCATATTGGAGCGTGAATTAGAAGAGCTGAACACTCTACCTGAGATAAATTATCAGAGGCATGCTGCAGTCTCTGATCCAATACCGGACACTGCACACTGAGTATGTGACCTCATTCCTTTGGAGTGACCATTTCAAAGGGAAGTGTTAGGGGATAAAACCAAGTAGCTGTACATTGTAGGTTACAGAGTAGTTGTAAAACCATAGAGAAGAAAACTCCTCCAAGGGGACAGCATACCAGGAGAAGAGTACAGGATATTGTAATTTGTTATCCCATTCTGGAGGTGATTCTGCCTCTTTACTCTGCTCTCGTCAGACCCCATCTAGAGTACTGTGTGCAGTTCTGGAGCCCCCAAGCACAGGAAGGACATGGAATTGTTGGAGCGGGTCCTGAGGAGGGCCACAAAGATGATCAGAGGGCTGGAGCAGCTCTGCTATGAGGACAGGCTACAGGAGTTGGGGCTCTTCGGCCTGGAGAAGAGAAGGCTTCGAGGAGACCTTATAGTAGCCTTCCAGTATCTGAAGCAGGCCTACAGGAAGGCTGGGGAGGGACTATTTACAAGGTCTTGCAATGACAGGACAAGGGGTTTAAACTGGTAAAGAGGAGATTGAGACTGGATGTTAGGTGGAAGTTCTTTACAGCGGGGGTGGTGAGACACTGGAACAGGTTGCCCAGGGAGGTTGTGGCTGCTCCCTCCCTGGAGGGGTTCAAGGCCAGGTTGGACGAGGCCTTGAATAACCTGTACTAGTGGGATGTGTCCCTGCAGGGGGTTGGAACTAGATGATCCTTGAGGTCCCTTCCAACCTTACCATTCTATGATTCTATGATTTTCCCTATATAAGAATCCAATCTTCTAGTCAGTGCTCTCTTCTCCCCTGCTTCTTGCTCTGTGCTTTCAACTTTGTTTGTATTTGTTGTGTGGCAGGTAGTCCTAGCTGGTGTGAAACAGAATTTTTGCAGTGCAATGCAGCCTATCTTGGGCCTGGACTGGGCCTTTGCCGAGTTGTATATATCCTTTTCCCCTTATTACATTTTGTATTTTTATCTGCTTTTGTAAATATTACTTCTATATAATTTCCAACTCTGTGTGAGTGTTGTTATTTTATTCCTTTGGGGTAAATCCCACATTTTGTCTGGAGCAAAACCAGCACGCTATAGTATCAGTAAGTGTTGCAGAGAAATGGGAAGACTTCAGGGATCAGCACTTGTGCATAAGCTATACCAGGGCTTTGTAGACTAGGACTGGAAAATCGGGCTACAGAGGGCTTCTGCTAACCTTGTGGGGCCCACATTTCTGTCCTGTAGGCATGACCTGCAGGGGAAGCATGGCATCTCCTCCAAACACAGTTTGGCAGAAGCATCCATGAAATCTGGATGCGACTAAATGAGGATGAAGGGGACAGAAATTTCTTGGTATCCTTAGAATGATAAAAGTACAGAAGAGTGGTTCAACATTTTTTATATTGTAAAGTCTAATTTATTGCCATTTTTATGTGTCATGAGCAGGTTCTCCAGAGCAATCTCTGCAAAGTTACCTTACAGAATGGATGAGAACGCCCCTATAGAAACAAAGGAAGTAGAGGCTCGATCAAAGACAATTTGATCTTGCATCTCTTCCTTCCTCCCACCCCTCGTTTTCCTCCTCGCAGTCCCCTAAGCTTTAGTTGGAGGGAATAAACTCTAAACTGCGCACGTAAGTCTCTGTGTCCCTGGTGCTCCCTGGTGGTATTCCACTACTGTAGAGGTCCCTTGAGGCCAGGCAGTTTTTCTCACTACGTCGTTGTAGATGTAAGCAGGACTGGAGGGTGCTTAAGGACACATCTGGAAGGCCTGCAGGTGCANTGCTCCTCGAGGCAAAATGGACCACTGGCAGGAGAGAAATTTGAAACCCAGCCAAACAGACAGGGTATTAGCACTGCAAGCAAGTGCTCAGGGCCCATTTTGCCCCAGCAGGACAGTGCACCAGTGGGTATCTCTCAACGTACCGCTAGCAGCTTCACTCACAGAACACCACCTCCTCAGGTAAGTACTTTAGTCACCACTTTCGCTAACAGCCGAATATCTTTAACGGCACACTTTCGCCGTTCGAGAAAACCGCTATTTGGGTGTCCATTGCACAAGTGCAAAGGTTTATACTTTGGAGTTGCTGGACGTTACTACGCAGCAGCAACGATAACCGCGGCGAGTCAAAATAGTACGGAAGACCCAGGGTATTCACCCACCCTGACGACAGTGTAGGCTCCCCGAGCCTCTTACGTGACACGGATTACCCTAGACCACACTGCCCGTCGCCTTCTCCCAGCATCCCTCTTCCCCTACGCGTGCGCAACAGGGCCTGTCACTAGAGACGGTAAACACCCTCAGGCCGCAGAGCCCAGCTCCGCACTAGGGCGCCCCATGATGACGTAGCCTCACCTGGCGTGCCACTACCAGCGCGCCACCTCAAGCGCATGCGCACTAGGTAAGGCGCCGCGTCCCTTTTTCTAGCGCCTCTCCGGGGCTGTTGGCCCTCTGCGTGTTCTCCCGCTCTTCCCGTAGGCGCCGACCGTTAACTGGCAATGGCGCACGCCGGCCCCGCCGCACTGTGAGGAGAGGATCGAAAGCGCTTGCCGCAAAAACACGGCACTCGCCGCCCGCCTGCTCGCTCAGTCTATTCAGAGCTGGGCTGCGGGCAAGCGGAGCAGGGAGACCCCGTCACGGCGAGGGGGCGAAAGCGGGGAAGGGAGCGAGGGCATGAGGTCAGCCGGGGGTATGATAAGGCAGGAGGGATGAGCCGGACCGGTGGCCTCTGAGGGCGCGGCGTCCGGGGTCCTACGCAGGCCAGGGTGCGGCAGCCGGAGTCCTGAGTCTAGAGCCGGCGAGAGGCGGGCCGACGCGGCGGCCGGCTGCTGACTCCACCTCGGCAGCCGCCGCCCGCCCTTCGCAGTTGGGGGCGGGGCTGAGGCCGTCGCGAGGAAGAGCGGCGGGGAGCTGAGTTGTGTCTCCGTACATAAGTGAGCCATATGTGTTTCGCCGGCTGGGCGAGGGAGAGCGGAGAGGTCTTTAGCCGATGCTGAAGAGCCAGCCCGGGGCCGGCACCTCTCCTGGAGCCGACGAGGCGCTGTTCGTGAGCTGGGAGGAAGACATGGACTCTGCAGAGCCCGCGGCCGCCGCGAGCGGGGTCCTTTCGGCAGATCGGTCCGCGGCTAGCCGCCTTCGGTTCGCTGAGGAGGAGCTGGACAAAGAGGGAGACGATGGGGAAGGGAAGAGCGGCGGTTGCTCCTGGAAGCAGAGCCTGAATCCAGAGCTACAGCAGGGATATCGCATCTTGAGCGAGTTTCTCCTGGAGAAGTACCGACCACTGACAGCACCGTTTCTGAAGCCCCTCGCGGATCAGGCATACCCCGGGGAAGAAGGAGGTGGCTCCCTGTCGAGTTGTAACGGTCGTCACTCCTTTCAGCAATCGCCAGCTGGAATGTGGCTGTTGAAGATGGAAGAGAAATTTTCCAGTGGCCAGTACACAGGAATAGCAGATTTCGTGGGTGACTTCCGGCTGATGCTGGAGACATGTTACCGGTTGCATGGTGTGGATCACTGGCTTTCCAAACAGGCCCAGAAGCTGGAGATAATGCTGGAACAAAAGCTGGCGCTGCTGTCCCGGTAAGTGTGGAAAACTAGGGGCCCTGATAGATGCTGTTTACATAAAGTGGAACAGAAAGTTATGTGTTATTTGCGTGTGTTAAAACAAACCCGCCAACACAAAAAAACCCACAAAACAACAAAACCTTACGAACAACAACAAAAAGAAAAAAACACAATAAAACACCTGAACTCTCAATATTTGCACAAAGAGGAAATGTCTCTGCAAGTATATCCAAATGTGAATTCAAAATGCTTTGAAAGTTCCAGTGCGAGATAGGGCCCAGCGTTTCCTGGCTAAGATTTTCTTTCTGAAAGAAGTCTTTTATAAACACGGAGGCACAGTTCTTTAGACAAGATGTCAAATGCTCCATTCTTTATTTTGTGCTATCTATGGCAAGCGAAGCTATCCAAACTCACATCAGGCTCTTTAAAATTGTGAAAGGTTTTTTTTGGCTTTAAGATCTTTAACTAGTGTATCAGTTTTAAAATGGTATATTTTAAAATAATCATAAAGTGGAAGATAAAGTGTCGTATTAGTTCTAAATGGCAAAATGTAAATTGTGGTATATTTAAATAAAAGATCCTGGCAGGAACTTACCAGCCAAAGTAGCAGAAGCATAGAAAGTTGTCGTGCCATACAGTAAAAAGATGAGTTTAAATCTCAGATGAAATACATGCTTTCTCATGAGTTTGATATAAGCTTGGTATAATTGCATTCAGAAAACCATGGTGGCTCTTTACAATGAATGGTCCACTAATCTTCTGAGTGACATAGTATTTTGCATGTAAAACCGAATAGCATTTTTTGGCAAAGGGTGAAGATAAAGAAGGAACAGTATTAGGGAATGTGTAAACCTCTGCATGTCCTTCAACCTTGAACTTCGTAGTGATACACAGCATTATCCTTCAGCTGGTAAGAAGAAGCTTGTGTAGCCTACTGGAAACACTTGAAGAACGTGGTGCAGAATTAAACCGAATAAGCCAGAATTAATGCATTCTGTGTTGTAGCCATGCTGTGCTTAAAACTGAATTAACAGTAATTTTGGGATAATTTGAGACAAAAGGGAAGGAGCTGAACTTAATGGGGTGCAAATGCTGGTAGTTTTTGTTTTTTTAAATCAAGCAAAAGTCAGAATTCCTGTTACTCCTGGCAAATAAATAGCTAACCAAATGCCTCGTGGAAGATTTGTGCTGAGTTAATTTCAGTATGTTGTGTATACTAACATCTCAACTGTATTGAACTGAAGGACATTTTGTTGAAGGCTTTGTTGCATAATACAACATTGGATTATGTAGAATCTGAGAATTCTCAGTTCATTTTATTATCATCTCCGTAAGATAGTGAAGTCATCGCTTTTTATTTTTAATAAAATGGTACTGCTGTTGAGTACACACCCCCAGTCCACAAACAAGTTTGCTGGATTTTTTTTCTGGATATTTAGATGCCTTTTTACCTTAGGTCTTGTGGAAGCATTTTCTTTCCAAATATTTATGGACTGATACAGGAAATAGAAGATATACAATCCCAAAATAGTGTATTTGGTTACTTGAGGTAAATATCCGCCAATCTTACCAGGTGTGAAAACTTACAGTAACTGATTGGATTTGAGTTTCATAAAGGAACTTTCAAAGTGGAAAAAGATGAAAAGTAAATTTACTTTTTCTAAGTAAATACACTTTATTTCTTGTCAAGTAAGACTTGGTAAGTGAAATCATAATTGCGAACTGGCTTGCTTTTTTCTCCTAGGCATTTAAGAGAGAAAACATCTATAGCTGTAACTTCAAGAGGATGCTGTGGGCTGGAAGATGAGAAAGGAGCAGCATGCATTTCAACAAGACGTCGTGCTATGCCTTGCAATTTGCTGAGCTTGTCAACAGGCATCTTTGAGTCTGTGATGGTTCAGGTTGTTAGACAAGAGGAACAGCTGAGAGCAAAAGAGGAAAAGAGGTAATAGGAAAAAAATTTATTTTATGTTTATGTAATGATGTGTTCTAGTTCTCTATAAGGGCAAGCTCCTCAAGAATTTTTTAGGTAAATGAATGTTGTGGTACTCGTTTGTCTTAAATTAATGAATACAGTTTATTTACAAAGCATAACATTTTTTTTACCACCTTCTTGAAAAATTGATAGTCGTATAACCTTTGAAATAAATTCAAGCTGCTGGTATTTTTAGGATTGTGGAACTCATAATACTAAGTGGAAGCATGCATGGTAGTTTCCTGTTAGCTCAGTCACAGGTTATCATACCTTTGCCTGCATTGTTTTCCATGCAGTAATTAGATTGAAAGCTACCAGAGTGCTTAACTGATATATACATATATATGTGTGTGTGTGTATATATATATATGTAATTCTGTGATGTTGTCGCTACTTACTTCACTGATAGCCAGAAGCAAATTATTTACCAGTGTCACTCTTGTTATCCTGTTAAATGTGTGATGTGGCGTTTGTTTGTCACTTATGTAGCAAATTTAGAATATGTGTGTAATTAACTCTGTGGTATTCTGTGGTTTTCATAAATTTAAGAAGTATTTAATTCCAGTCAGTGCTGAGTGTTGACTGTGGTATGTTTCACTCAGGAAAATGAAGCATATGAGCTTGTGTACTTTTAACAGTAACTTGAGAGGCTGTTCCTGAACATGGAGCATGATGCTAAGACAGTATTAACTTAAAATAAAGTACTTCTAGCTTTTTTCGAAATTTACAGCTTTGGACATTTTTCCATTCACTCATTTTGCAGGTAATCTTTATTTTCAACAGATTGGAAGCTGTGCAATCTTTTGCTGACTTAAGTGTTAGCTGGAACTTTTTTACCCTCGAAATACGTAAATCCGCTTCTAATCCACCTCATGCCTTGCAAAAAAAAGCAAATATCACTAGAGTTATTGTTTCTCTGGTAAAAATCTGTTTGTGTTAAACTCTATGTTCTAGATCTCTGAACTTGTTAACAATGTTAGATTGCAAAAACTAAGGCTTTTTGTTTGGATTTTAATTAATCCATAGAGTTAGTGGAACACAATCACTGGTAAAATAAAAATTTTGCTTTCATACATCCATTTTAAGCATGTTGATGCAAACCTGTAGTAGTCAACAGTTACATCCATGTTTCTGGATATACTCCAAAGTCCCAGATCCTGTGCAAAGCATTCTTCACAGTGATTAATTCTGCAGAATATTGTATAATAACAGAAAAAGATCAGAATTAACTTTCTTCTTTATGCTCTATTTTTTTTTAACTATGTGACAGGAAGCAATAAAAATGTCAGTGGATAGCTCTGTTGATCTCCGCAAAATAATCATGCATTTTCTTAGCTTATTTCTTAATGGATCCATAATATTTTCAAAGTAATTTAGACCTCTCTATACCAGTTGTTCGCATTTTACCAAAATACAAATATTCCAAAAGCTCAGAGGTATTTTATATAAAAGTCTTGGTCATTGAAATGCCTATAAAATTATTAATGTATTCCCAGCATATACAAACATTTGAAGTGTTTATATAAATAATGTGACTTAAAACCCTAAAATGCAACATGATTAAAAAATGTATTACAACTTTGTAGATTTACTTTGAATTGTTGCTGAAGTATAGATTATGTTGACTATATTGTTATTTGTTCAGCAGAGAAAATTATTACTAAGCTTCTTTTTGGGAAACACTCTGAGCTGGACACAGAACAGATACTTTTGAACCTATATGCAAGATTGCTTCCTTGAGTAGCTTAATTGGAGTGCACAATGCCATGCTTTTGGTAATCCTATTGCAGTATTCTTGGAGTTACAGTCTTGGTGCATTGGCGTGTGTGGGTTTTCATTACTGAATTTGGTTTTTCACTCACTCTTTTTTTGTAGTAAAAATTAAGTTTGCTGAAATAAAATAGCATTTATACCTCTTTAAAGCTTATACTAAATCTACAAGGAGAATTCAAGTGAAAACATGTGATTCTTACTGCTATCTGCATTTATTTTTTCAGGCCACGAAATGTTAATGCAGAATTCCTCTTTACTGTAGTGTATCCCAGTAGAATTCATGGGATGAACTGTATTCATAAAACTAAAGAGCTGCTTCAGTGGATAGAGATTATTTTGCTGATTATTAATTTTTATAATTTATTATGAGTTAGCATCTTATATATTCGTATAGTAGAGATATAATACATTATATCATTAAAGTATATTTTAATTCTATTATACAATATAATTATGTAATATGATATAATATTATATTATCATGAATGAATTATTGATTGTTTCACTTAGTCTTTCATCACAGTTGTAAAAGAAGAGTGCCCAAATCTGTTTCTGTAATATAGGTTATCCTGTGTCAGAGTATAATTATGAATGACTGTGATAGATAAACTAGTTAGGATTTTAAGTTCTACCCTACTGAACTTTACCTCTCTCTGTTGCTGACTTTTCCCACAAAATTGTGTGTAATGTGGTAGTATAACTTAATAGTGTGCCAGCAAATCAGTTGTGTGCATTAGGAAGTGTACATTAGATGAGTGGACAGTGGAGTGGATTGAAAACTGGCTGAAAGATAGAGCTCAGAGGTTTGTGGTCAGTGGAACAGAGTCCAGGGGTACTGGTCCAGTTCTGTACAATATATTAATTAATGATTTGGATGACAGGATAGAGTATACCCTCAGCAAGTTTGATGATGACACAACATTGAGAGGGAAGGCTGACAGACCAGGAGGCTGTGCTGCCATCCAGTGAGACCTGGATGATCTGGAAGGTTGCACAGACAATTCAACAAGGGCAAGCATAGGGTATTGCAACTAGGGAGGAATAGCATCATACACCACTACAAGCTGGGGACTGACCTGCTGGAAAGCAGCTCTTGGAAAAAAGACCTGGGAATGCTGGTAGACAACAGGATGACTGTAAGCCAGGAATGTGCCCTGGTGGTCAAGAAAGCCAATGGTATCCTGGGATATATCAAGAAGAGTGTGCAGGCGGATTGAGGGAAGTTCTCCTCCCCCTCTACTCTGCTCTAGTGAGACCTCCTGCAGTACTATGTCCAATTTTGGTCTCCCCAGTTCAAGAAGGGCAGGAAACTGATTGAGAGGGTACCGCAAAGTGCTATGAAGATGATTAGGGTACTAGAATGTCTCTCTTACGAATAAAGGCTGAGGGGCTTGGGGCTTTTTATCTGAGAGAAGACTGAGGGGCAATCTTAACCAGTGCTTACAGATATTTACAGAATGGGTGTCAGGAGGATGTTTTGGTTTTTTTTTTTTGGTGGTGCTCAGTGACAGGACAAGAGGTTATGGGCACAAACTTGAATATAGGAAGTTCCATCTAAACAGAAGGGAAAATTTAACATTGAGTGTAGTGCTGGAACAGACTGCCCTGAGTGGCAGTGGAGCCTCTGTCTCTGGAATCATTCAAAGCTCACCTGGACATATTCCTGTGCAAACTACTGTAGGTGAACCTGTTCTGGCAGAGGGGTTGGACTTGTTCTCCAGAGGCCCCTTCCAACTGCTGTCATTCTGTGATTGTGTGATTTTGCTTTACTGAAAATTCTGCTAGGAATTTCTGTGTCTTTACCATCTCCGAAAATATGATCATGAAATAGGCTTCAGACATGCTCATGAAAACATTGAAAGAATTCAATTTGATTGCAAATTAGTCACTATACTCTTATATAGTCAGTTTTGCCTTTTATGATGATGTGAACATGACTGAACCGAGTCCTGTAAAAGAATACAGAATATTTAATGATAAGGTGTAAGACGTTATGGATGAAGAGTTGGCACATGGGCATCTCTAAATTTAAGTTGTTCTGACTATTAAATCTTGATTTAATTTAGAATAATACATAATATTGCAGTTTTGTATGTTGCTTTCTTTCTGGCTTGTTTATTTAAAGGAAGTTTGTAGAAACAAACTAGTTCTCTGTACCATGGCTTCAGAATTCCAATGCCTTTCCTTTTATCTGTCAGAAGTTACTCGGCACTTAATTGGGTTAGAAGTGGTAACTGGGAGAGAACAAGTACAATCTAGTCTTTGACTCCTCTGCAAATTGAAGCTCTTTTTGCAAGTAAGACTGAATAAGCTGGTGCGATATAACTGCTGTTGATGTGAGTTTGGGAGTTA
>WBNM01039371.1:0-11167 GCA_013399055.1 Ramphastos sulfuratus | reverse complement strand
GAAACATAGAATGGTAAGGTTGGAAGGGACCTCAAGGATCATCCAGTTCCAACCCCCTGCCATAGGCAGGGACACCTCCCACTAGCACAGGTCACTCAAGGCCTCGTCCAACCTGACCTTGAACACCTCCAGGGAGGGAGCAGCCACAACCTCCCTGGGCAACCTGTGCCAGTGTCTCACCACCCTCACTGTAAAGAACTTCCTCCTAACATCCACTTTCAATCTCCCCTCTGACACTTCAAACCCATTGCCCCTTGACCTGGCATTGCAAGACCTTATAAATAGTCCCTCCCCAGCCTTCCTGTAGGCCCCCTTCAGATCCTGGAAGGCTACTCTAAGGTCTCCTGGAAGCTTTCTCTTCTCCTGGCTGAAGAGCCCCAACTCTCTCAGCCTGTCCAGTTATCTAACTCTAACTCCAATGCCCAGGACTTATTCTCATGGTCCAGGAGCAAAGTTTGTACAAACACCAAACAAAATGAAGTTCCTTACTGCTCCTGCAGAACAGTTACTGCGTTGCTATGTTAATGTGATTAGAATTTTCTCCATGATTAGAGTTTATGTTATGGAACACCTCAAAAGCGTAAGTGACACTGTTCTTGATGCCATGCAAATACATATCACTTAAAAGTGCATTATTTGCAAGTCCCAAAGGAGCAATTGAGTCAAGTGAGCTAATTCTTCTGAGCAGGATTAGTATATCCCAGGAGAAGCTATGTCACATTACCACTGATCTCTCTCTCCTGAAAATCCAGTGCCTGTGCTTTCTAGCTACTGTAGATGATCCACTTTCTTCCATTTCAGCTCTAGGATAGCAGTCACCAGGGAAAATTTTTAATCTCATGACTTTTATTAAAACACAAGAGCAGAAGCATAAACCACATTACTGCTGAAGGAAGCTGGTCTGAGAATCTGTATTCCCACAGGCATGAGTAAGTGAATTACAAGTTAATCTGTGTGCAAAAGAGTTTTAGTGATCTCTGCCTGCCTTCTGTAATTTCAGCTCTCCCTGGGAAAAAAAAATGAACCAAACAGCACTACAAACACATATTTTTCCACTGTCAAATATTTCTCATTTCTAAACAGAGTCCCTTGGCGCCTTGGTAACTTCTTTTGCAGTCTTCAGGAGGATTATTGGTCACTTAGGCAACAGGCACAATTTCCAGTGAACAAGCACACTTGCCATGAAATCTGCCAGCCAGTCAGTGAACAAGTGACATCTCCATGACTGGAAGATCACAGAATCATAGAACTTCTTAGGTTGGATAAGGCCTTTAAGATCATCCAGTCCAAGCATCAACCTAACAGCACCACATCCATTAAACCATGTCCCAAAGTGCCATGGCCACACCTTTCTTGAATGCCTCCAGGGGTGGTGAATCCAGCACCTCCATGGGCAGCCTGTTCCCATGCCTGCCCACTCTTGCAGCAAAGAAAACACAACCTAAGCATCCCATTTCCCTAACAGCCAATCCAACGTCTCCACTGCTAGCAGATCGAGAGGTGATTCTTCCACTTTACTCTGCTGAGACCTCATCTGAAGTGCTGCATCCAGTTCTAGAGTCCTTAAGACAGGAAGGACATGGACCTGATGGAGCAGGTCCAGAGGAGGGGCACAGAAATGATCAGGGAGTTGGAGCCTCTCTGCTATGAGGACAGGCTGAGGGAACTAGGGGGGTTCAGCCTGGAGAAGAGAGGGGTCTGTGGAGACCTAATAGCAGCCTCCCAGTACCTGAAGGGGGCTACAAGTAGGCTGCAGAGAAAGGCCTATGGTGACAGGACAAGGGGCTATAGCCTCAGATTTAGAGTGGAACACTGGAACAGGTTGCCCATGGAGGTGGTTGTAGCTCCATTTCTGAAAATATTCAAAGTGAGGCTTGACAGGGCTCTGAGTGAGTTGAGGATGCCCCTCCTGAGTGCAGGGGCAGTTGGACTGGATGACCTTTGGGGGTGCCTTCTAACCCAGCCCACTCTATGATTCTGTGATTGTTTGCCCTTGTTCAGATAACCAGACTTTTTGGAATTTACTTATTGTGCTTCACATGTTTAAAAGCATCATCCTCTGAATTGCTCCTGGGCTTCCTTGCAGCCCTTAGGTGCCTGACAGAAGTAAGAATTAGCTAGAGGTTTGTCTAACATATAGTTAAGAAATGAATCTCCAAACTACCAACTTCAATTTTTTCACTTACCCTTCTAAAAAGTCCTTTCTTGGATTTCTTGTAGACCCCCTTCAGGAACTGGAAGCTGCTCTGAGGTCTTTCCAGAGCCTTCTTTTCTCCAGGCTGAACAATCCCAACTCTCTTAGCCTTTGCCTACAGAGGAAGTTCTCCAGACCACTGATCATCTTTGTGTCGCTCATCTGTACCTGCTCCACCAACCCCTGCTCCACCAGCCCCATGCCTCTCTATGCTGCAGGCACCAGAGCTAGATGCAGCAATGCAGGTAGGGTCTCATGAAAGCAGAGAGGCAGAATCACCTCCCTCATTCTGCTGGTCATATGGAGTTACTTGTCAACTAGAACCCCCAGCTTTGCTTTATAGCCTAACAAAAAGGAAGGAAGGAAGGGAGGAAGGAAGGAAGGAAGGAAGGAAGGAAGGAAGGAAGGAAGGAAGGAAGGAAGGAAGGAAGGAAGGAAGGAAGGAAGGAAGGAAGGAAGGAAGCTTGAAATATATAAGTATTTGAATGGTAACAGTGCTTTTAATCTAAAAGCTTTTACCTCAGACAGTTGATAATAATTACTCTATCAATAAATATCACAGTGCTAGACAGAGGCAGTTTAATCTGAATGACTAATTTGTGGGCTTAGCTAATTAAAGTTCCCTGGCCAAACTGTGCCTTGCCTCTAGTCAAATCTGAAAGAGAAATGGAAAAAAAAGCAACAGCAGGACAGAATAGCAATAATTTTGAGACCTGGTTTTCCAAGACATTGGCTGAGAGAAGCTAACCACCCTGGAAAATCAGGGCCAGAGTGGATTTTGAAGGAACTCTGTGATGCTGAAGGGGGAAGCACCTGTTATGCTGCTATTGGATACAAAAGTGTCCTCTGGGGTATGCTGAAGTTGGAGACAAACACATCAGCACCTCTGCTAGAGCTGCCAGGCAGCAAGGAGCACAGGCTTTGGCTCAGGGCTGCTGCCTCTTTGTGCTTGCTGCTCAGGCTGGGGCTGGCAGCACGTGGCCAAGTGTTAAAATAACTCTCATCCTGCTGCCTCCTCCTGCTAATCTAAATCTCATTTCATATTTTACCTGCTTTCAAGTCTCCATGTAATAACTGGGCCACACAGCCCGTGCTGAGAGCAATGTGCCACCTCAGCAGGAGAGGAAAAGGGCAGCATTCAGTGGTGGTGGTGTTGGGCAGCCACTAGAGCTGTGCCTTTGATGTGGGGGCTCACACAGGGCAAGTAAGCTCCTGAGAATGACAGCCTGGTCACTGTTGGTGGCACAGTGGTTCCTTGCTCTGATAGTTTTGTTGTCATAGAATAACAGAATTGTTTACTTTGGAAAGCACTTTTACAGTCATTGAATCCAACCATAAAGTCAGCACTGTCAAGGCTGGGGCTAAAGCATGTCCCTCAACACCACATCTCTGCCTTTTTTTAACCCCTCCGGGCATGGGGATTCAATCACCTCCCTGGGCAGCCTGTGCCAGTCTGTGAGAAAACTTTCTGTGAAGAAAGGTTTCATCATGTNTCTCAGCCTGTCCTCACAGCAGAGCTGCTGCAGCCCTCTCAGCATCTTGGTGGCCTCCTCTGGACCCACTCCAACACTTCCATGTCCTTCCTGTGATGGGGGCTCCAGAACTGCACACAGGACTGTAGCTGGGGTCTGAGGAGAGCAGAGCAAAGGGGCAGAATCCCTTCCCTTGCCCTACTGCCCACACTGCTCTTGCTGCAGCCCAGCACTCAGTTGCTGTCTGGGCTGCACTCACACTGCAGCCTCATGTTGAGCTTTTCACCAACCCAGATGATCAACATCCCCAGTCCCTTCAGCTGATCCTCACCAGACCTGTTCTCCAGACACTCCTCCACCTTCATTGCCCTTCTCTGGACATGCTCCAGCACCTCCATGTCAGGTTGTAATCACTGAGTGTAAGTATATGAAAAATCACAGTATCCTCTCATGCTGATTTGATGCCATTTCATGGAGAAAACATGCCTGCATTGGGAGCAAGGCTTGTGTACTATTAAAGGCAAACCAATATTTAAATTGGTTCACAAGCTTGCCTCCAAAACAAAAAGAAAGTTGCCTATAATTTGTTGTACATTACCGTGCCTGTGCATGCTAGCAGCTGGAAGAACACTTCAAACAAAGTGACTGCAAGGTACAGGGACAGAGGGCATAATCTCCTGGTACAAGTGCTTAAAACAAAGGGAGTATTTCCACAACCTACCACTGATCTATAAAACCAACACTAGAAAACAGGATGTGTGTGGGTGAGCAAACATTAGAGGCTGAGAGGCAGAGAGCTGCTTTAAGCAGAAAATTATACTTGTGGAGATGCCTCAAAGAGAGTCCCATGGTTTTGTTAAGTTCCTTTGTGGATTTCCCCAGCCATGAGATCACAGAATGGCAGATGTGTGGGGGTTGGAAGGGATCTCTGAAGCCCATCTAGTCCATGTGCCCTGCTGCAGCAGGACCATCTAGAGTAAATCACAGAGGGACACACACAGGTAGGTTTTTGAATGCCTCCAGAGATGAATACTCCACAGCCTCTCTGGGCAGTCTGGTCCAGGGCTCCAGCACCCTCAAAGTGAGGAAGCTTTTCCTTAGTGGAAACCTTCTGTGTACCAGTTTGTGTCCATTTCTACTTGTCCCCCCTTGTCCTGTCAAGGGACACCATCAGTAATTGCCCATTTCCTGTAGGCCTGTAGGCTGTTGTAGATGTTGGTTTGTGTGACAGTTTTGGTCAGATGTTTGAGGAGGGGAACTGTTTTTCTTCCCTGATATTTCTAGCAATACTGTTCCTCTGCCAGGTTTTTCATTTAGAAATAGGAAAAAGCAACATTCTGGGCAAAGAGTGGGGTCTTAGTTGCAATGCTTTCAGCAGTTAAACTTGTACAGAAATTAAGTGTGAATTGGTTCAACTTTCTTAAAGGGGAACCTGGGCCACTTTGAGTCAGTGGAGGGGACAAAGATTTCATTGTCCTGCATCTCAGGTTGAATATAACTCAACTGAGCCCTGGGCTGCATCAAGAGAAGTGGCCAGCAGGGTAAGNGGGAGGTGTCCTTGCCTATGGCAGGGAGTTGGAACTGGATGATCTTTGAGGTCCCTTCCAACCTTACCATTCTATGATTCTATAATCTATTTCTTCTTTAATATCATATGAGCTTTGTTATTGTCCAGAATACAAGCAAATATGCTTCCACTGGTTTGAACTGTATGATTACTTTCTAAGTCATCCTTGTCCTAAGGCACACCTGTGCACAGCCCCTGCAATGAATGTCAGTGCATCTCCAGAGGCATGGCAGGAAATTTGAAAGCACCATCCCAAAGGGGGAGTTTCCTTCCTTACTTTTGGCCAGCAATGAATCTGTGCAGCCTTGCTTATTGAAACCTAGGAGAGCAGAAAGGTATTTCAAATCCCAGGCACTCAGTGAATGAGATGTGAAATGAATTTCATGTGGATCAGCCCCCTGAAGGCTTGTCACAATGGATAAAGCAAAGTGGATAGATGCTGCATTAGTTCATGGATGCTGCTGAGTAGCAGAGCTAATAACCGAATCATAAATTCACTTCAGGACACAAGGCTACTATATACTGTCCTCCTTTGATCTCTTCACCCACTGCAGCAAACTAGAAAATATCACTTAATAAATACATAGGAGAAAATAAACCCTACACTATATCCAAAATATCCCACAAGCAGCACCTGTCTACAATACCTTAAAGAGAAAGGTGCCAGACAACCTTTTTTTTTATTCCTAGCCTTTTCAAGTATTTGTATGTGGGACAGCAATAAAACTTCAGGTGTGACAGACCATGCTTGTGTTTGACAAATCCTTCCATTTAAGGAGTCAGCCTTGATGAGAAGATTATATGAATTATAGAGACTTAGAATCATAGAGGAGTCACAGAGACAGAATCATAGAGATAGAACCATAGAGGAGTCATAGAATCATAGAGTTGTAGAGACAGAGAATCATAGAGACAGAGGATCATAGACACAGAATCACAGAGTCATAGAGATATAGAATCATAGAGGAGTCATAGAATCATAGAGACATAGAATCAGAGTCAGGACAGAATCATAGAGGAGTCATAGAATCATAGAGACATAGAATCAGAGTCAGGACAGAATCATAGAGGAGTCATAGAATCATAAAGTCATAGAGACAAAGAATAATAGAGACATAGAATCATAGTGACAGAATCATAGAGTCAGAGATATAGAATCATGAAGGAGTCAGAGAGGAGTCATAGAATCATAGAGACATAGAATCAGAGTCAAAGACAGAATCATAGAGGAGTCATAAAATCACAGTCAGAGACAAAGAATCATAGAGACACAGAATCATAGAGTCAGAGATGTAGAATCATAGAGGAGTCATAGAGGAGTCGTAGAATCATGGAGACATAGAATCAGAGTCAGAGACAGAATCATAGAGGACTCAGAATCATAAAGTCATAGAGACAAAGAATAATAGAGACATAGAATCATAGAGTCATAGACACATAGAATCATGAAGGCACAGTGACATAAAATCTTAGAGACAGAATCCTAGAGTCATAGAGACATAGAATCATGGAGACATAGAGACAGAATCATACATTCATAGAATCATAGAGGCATAGAGATATAGAATCATAGAGACATTGAATCATAGAATCAGAGACAGAATCATAGAGAAGTCATAGAGACAAATATAGAATCATAGAGTCATAGAAATGTAGAATCATGAATTCATAGCATCATAGAGACATAGAATCATAAATTCATAGAATCATAGTCATGGAGACAGAATCATAGAGATATAGAATCATAGAATCATAGCCATAGAATCATAGAATTATAAATTCATAGCATCATAGAGTCACAGAGACATAGGATCATAGAGTCATAGAATCATGGAATATTGAATCATAGAATCATCTAATACTAAATCATAGAATTGCTTTGGTTGAAAGAGACCTTTAGGATCATTAAGTCCAACCTTCAGCCTAACCATGACCACACAGCCATGTCCTGAAGTGTCATTGACTCAAATAAATGAGTCAATGATTATAGAGCATTACAGTCTTCTACTGCAGCATCAGCTCAGGTTGTCTCCCTATCGGTTTGGGCCCCTCACTGCATACAGTAAAGACACTGACATGCTGGAACATGTCCAGAGAAGGGCAACAAAGTTAGTGAAGGGTCTGAAGAACAAGTCTGGGGTGAGGAGTAGGTGAGGGAACTGGAGTTGTTTATTCTGTAGAAGAGGAGGCTGAGGGGAGAACTCATTGCTCTCTACAATTTCCTGAAAGGAGGTTGCAGTGAGGTGGAGGTTGGACTCTGCTCCCTAGTGTCAGGTGACAGAACGAGATGAAACAGGCTGAAACTGTGCCAGGGGAGAGGTAGGTTGGAGATTAGGAAAAATTTCTTTGCTGCAAGAGTGGTCAGGGATTGAAACAGGCTGCCAAGGGCCGTGGTGGAGTCCCCATCCCTGGAGGTGTTCAAGAACACCTGGAGAGGTGTGCCCAGGCCAACCTCATGACATTCAACAAGCCCAAGTGTAAGGTCCTGCACCTGGGTAGGCACAATCCCAAGCACAACTCCAGGCTGAGTGGGGAATGGCTGAGAGCAGCCCTGAGGAACAGGCCCTGGGGGTCTGGGGNAGGATCTGAAGAGGGCTACAGGAAGGCTGGGGAGGGACTATTGACAAGGGCTTGCAATGACAGGACAAAGGGCAATGGGTTTGAACTGGCAGAGGGGAGATTGAAACTGGATGTTAGGAGGAAGTTGTTTGCAGTGAGGGTGGTGAGGCACTGGCACAGGTTGCCCAGGGAGGTTGTGGCTGCTCCCTCCCTGGAGGGGTTCAAGGCCAAGTTGGATGGGGCCTTGAGTGACCTGTGCTAGTGGGAGGTCACTCAAGGAACTAGATGATCTTTGAGGTCCCTTCCAACCTTACCATTCTATGATTCTATGATTCTAAGAACTATGTGACATAGCACTTGGGGACATGGTTTAGCAGCCATAGTGGGGTTGGGTTGATGGTTGTGGACTCTATAATCTTGGAGACATTTTTCAACCTTAACAACTGTGATTTTTTTCCTGAGTCCGTTTCAGCTTTTGGATTCCTTTCTGCATCACAGAGAAAAGCCTGTCAGAGAGTGCATGGCAGTGATTTTAGATTGTGAGGGTATTTTATAGCTCAGCATCATGGCTGAGCAAGCAGAGGAGGGACACTGCATGTGTTATTATTGCCTCCAACTTCCCAGCTGAGTGAGTCCTAAGGAAATCACTGCCTTTGCAGTCAGAAAGTTTCAAACCATCACCACTTTCGACTGGTTTCCTCTCTGGTTAAGTAAGGGAGGGACAAGAAAANCAGAACTGCACACAGTACATCTTATCATTTCTATCTATTTCTTTTATTTAATATGAAATTTCCAGCAAGTGGATTCTGAAATAATCAGAATCTATGAATCCCAGTATAGATACAAATAAAATTACTTTCCAAACCATTTGCATCCACACAAGCTAATAGAATTGGAGCTGAATCTTTTTTTTTTGGGTGAATGTTCCCTGAAAGGGGTAAAGTGTGTTCCTTGACTCTGAATAAAAGCACAAGCAAAGATGATTAACCACTGATTTTTGGGTAAAAGAGAATAATAGATAATGAAAACCCTCCTTGCTCTTAAAGGAAATGAGACCTGAAGTGCTTTTGAAATCAAGTCCTGAAATCAGAATGCTCCAGTAAGCCATAATTTGAGAGATGAACAAATTGCTCCTTATAATCAGCCCATTTTATTGATAAGAAGAAGATGACATTATAGTAGGTATTGCTCACAACTGTCCTTTGCTATCACAATGTTCTCATTACCTCAGGCTGAGAGTTGCCATTTCAGAAGCATTCTCAGGTCTGTCTTAATTCTTGTTCTATTAATTATTATTTGTTTTCTGCTTTGTGTTAAAGGACAGATTTTCTCTGCTACTGCCTCCATTCCTGGGTTTGCCCTCTGAGATTTCAAATCACTTCATTTCCACCAAGCCAGAGAACAGGCAGCAGCTTTCTTGCTAAGTTCCCAAGTCATAGGAGTTTGTTCTAGCACAAAGCTCCACACTTATTTCCTCTAGAACTCAATAGCTTTAATGGACTATTTCTCTGGGTAATTAACTGCTGCAGGGGAAATTTGCTCACATCTTGGTGGACAAACACAATTTCTGCAGTGCCCCACTTCACCAGTCCATAAACACCCCCCCCAAAGACCTTGTGAGTGATAACTGTAGGAGAAGCTTTTGTCTATGGTTGTACAACGAGGATTTTGTTTGCTGTAAAGTTGCAGCTTTTCATTTCCTTAGTGATCACAGAGGGTCTGCCAAGTGGATGTGCAGGTGGGTGGCAGGCAAACCTTTGCTGCTTGCCTGGCAGTGTGACCCTTGTTTCCTTTTCTGCACCCCAGCATAGCTGGTGCATTACACACAGAGCCCCAGGAAGCTCTGCTCTGTTAATCAGGCAGGAGTTGAGCATCCCCAAAGCAGTGCCCCTAGTACCAGAGGAGCCCTAAGGCTGAAGCACAGTCTTACTCCAGCTAGCTCCAGGAGCAGTCCCAGTGCCAGGCTTCTGATAGCCATCCAGTTCTGGGCTCCCCAGTTCAAGATGGGCAGGGATCTACTAGACAGTGTCCAACAGAGGCTATGAGGATGATGAAGGGACTGGGGCATCTGTGTGATAAGGAAAGGCTGAGAGCCCTGGGGCTGGTTAGCCTGAAAAAAGGGAAGACTGAGAGG
Source organism: Ramphastos sulfuratus (assembly GCA_013399055.1). Classification (NCBI taxonomy): domain Eukaryota; kingdom Metazoa; phylum Chordata; class Aves; order Piciformes; family Ramphastidae; genus Ramphastos; species Ramphastos sulfuratus. The sequence goes on along the minus strand of WBNM01039371.1, from coordinate 1,241 downwards.
AGATCTTATGAATGTTTATAAATATCTGAAGGGTGGGGGGCAAGAAGATGAAGCCAGGCCCTTGTACATGGTGACCTGTGATAGGACAAGGGGCAGTGGATACAAACTGGAACACAGGAAATTCCACCTCAACATAAGGAAAATCTGCTTTAACATGAGGGTGGGGGAGCTCTGGAGCAGGCTGCCCAGGGAGGTTGTGGAGTCTCCTTCTCTGGAGTGTTTCAAGACCCATCTGGATGCATCCCTGTGTGACCTGCACTAGGTGTGACCCTGCTTTGGCAGGGGGGTTGGACCTGATGGTGTCCAGAGGTCCCTTTGAACCCTTATTACTCTATGACCCTACAACTGTCCCTCAGGAAAATTAAACACTGTGATGAGGATTTGATCCTTTATGTTTCAAATGCAATTTTTTCCCCTTTTTATCACTGACCCTGCCTGACAGACCACAACTACACAAGCTTATGCATTTTTCACTGATTTAGTGGTTACACTGAAATTGGCTCATCAATAACTGTCTGTCTCCTCTCTGGGGACCACTCAGTAAACAGCCATTAACTAACATGCACACAAGCAGGTAGGCATGAAAATCCATAAACAAAGAGCTTCTGGAAACAAAGTGGCTCTTTGTTCTAGGAGAATTTTCTTCTGTTTCTCTGCTTAAAAGTTAGGAGGTACAGATATCACTGAGGACTGAAGTAAACACAGAATCAGAGGATCCCAGCATGGTGGGGGGTTGGAGTGGACTTGCAGAGGTCATCCTGACCAATCCCACTGTTAAAAAGGTTTGCCTAGATCAGCTTGCCAAAGATTGCAATGTCCAAGCAGGTTTTGAAAGTCTCCAGAGGAGACTCCACATCCCCTCTGGGCAGCCTGCTTCTTCAACTCTCTCAAGAAGTTTTTCCTTATGTTTTGAGTGAAACCTCCTGGCTTCTGGTTTGTACCCACTGCCCCTTCTCCTATCACTGGACACCACAAAAAGAGCCCAGCTCCATCCTCTTGCCTCCCAGCATTTATATATTGATCAGCATTGAAAAGATCCCCTCTCAGTGTGCTCTTCTCCAGGCTAAACAGCCCCAGGGCTCTCAGCCTCGAGATGCTCCAGTCCCCTCAGCATCTTTGTGATCCTCTGTCAAACTCTCTCCAGTCAAACTCTCTCTCTCTTGAACTGGGGTACCCAGAACTGGACACAATGCTGCAGGTGTGGCCTCACAAGGACAGCTCACAGGGTCACAGGCTCACAG
>WBNM01039370.1:5765-17025 GCA_013399055.1 Ramphastos sulfuratus | reverse complement strand
TTTTTTTTTTAAGATAATTTACTCTTTTTGCTTCGAGATTAGAGCAGAGCAGACTTAGATTGGATGTTAGGAACAAGTTCTGCACCATGAGTTCTGTTCTGCATGTTAGGAACCTGCTCTGCACTGCAACAGGTTGCACAAGGAGGTAGTTGAGCTCCATCCCTAGAGATACTCAAGGTGAGGCTGGACAGGGCTCTGGGCAACCTGATCTAGTTGGGGATGTCCCTGCTGACTGCAGGGGGTTGGACTGGATGACCTTTGGAGGTCCCTTCCAGCCCAACCCATTCTATGATTCTGTGAAGTCTTTTTAGTCTTCTCCCGCACAAGTAACCAGGGCCTATTTAGTTTTAAATACCCAAAGCAGTTATCTTTGGTTATTTTTCACCATGTTCTTCCTTAACTTATCTCTCCTTAATATTCTCAAAGAGCAGAACAGATCTTTGATAGTTTTTCTCACTGCTCTTGATTGCAAATATTCAGAGAACCTTTTAGAATCACAGAATGGTTGGAAGGGACCCTTGGAGGTCATCTTGTCCAACCCCTCTGCAGTAAGCAGGGACACCTTTACCTATTCTTTCACATATTCAATATTGTCCAGTGTGTAATATTTTTTAAAGCAACCAAAATTCAGTTCTGAACACACCACAGGACTGCATTGCTACAAGTTGCTACCAAGGACCATAAGATCAGAAACCAAGAATGTGCCATCACCCTCCAAACTCCATACTCCGGGAGAAACTGAAGTTGACAACTTAAAATTTACAGTACAGGAAAATCAGTGTGGAAAGTGCATCCAGGGAAGAGGATAAGAACATTAAAAGGAAGGCAGATGAGACTAGGCTGACCTGAAGACTTTGTGTAAATTATCTGACAATAGTTATGGTGCACATTTTGGGCTCAGCAACTGCTTTGCTAACCAGGATGTTTAATCTTTCATTGTATGCTACTGCCTCTTTAGACTACAGACATTTTCTGTGGCCTTCCTTGTGTACAGTTCCAATGAGATTTCCACCCCAGGCTTACATCTTCTAGATACTGGAGAGATCCAAGTGACAATACCAACAGAAATGTTCTTACAGAAATTCCTCACAACAAAAAAATATAATCTCCAGCCAGGCACAACTCACCAGGAAACCTCAAGTTTCCCATTCTGTGCATGAAGGGAAAACACTGGAGGTTGCCTATGAGTCTCCTGTGCTGCAGCATCTTCCAAAGAGGTATAAAATGTTCTAGCTAGAGTATACAATTTTTCAGCAAAAGGATATCACAACTACTCCCTTACTTAAGATTTCTTTTCATTGTTATTACACAGAATCACAGAAAACAGCTGATTGGGAGACCTCAAAGCTCATCCAGTCCAACCCTCAACCCAGCACTGCAGGTTCAACACCAAACCATGTCCCTAAGCATCAGGTCCACACACTGCTGAAACACCTCCAGGGATGGTGACTCCAACACTGCCCTGGGAAGATCATTCCAAAGTTTGAGAACCCTCTTGGTGAAGAAGTTATTTCCTAGCCCCCAGCCTGAACCTCCCCTATACAGCTTGAAACCATTTCCTCTGGTTTTGTTGCTTGCCACCAAGGAGCAGAGGCTGCCCTCTCCTCACTCCAACCTCCCTTTGGGCAGCTGTGGAGAGCAATGAGGTCTCCCCTCAGCCTCCTCTTCTCCAGCCTGAATACCCCCAGATCCCCCAGGTGCTCCTCACAGCCCAGGTGTTTCAGGCCCTTCTCCAGCTTTGTTGCCCTTCTCTGAACATGCTCCAGCACCTCAAAGTAGATTAGATATTAGGAAAAAGTTTCTCACAGAGAGAGTGGTCAGGGACTGGAATTATTTGCCCAGGGAGGTGGTGGAGTCACCCACTCTAGATGTGTTTAAAGGTGGTTTGGATGTGGTCCTTGGGGGTCTGGTTTAAGGTGAATCTTGTAGAGCAGGGTTCTAGGCTGGACTTGGTGATCCCGAGGGCCTTTGCTAACCTGCATGCTGCTGCGATTCTGTAATGTCCCTCTTGTAGTGAGTGGCCCAGAACTGAACACAGACCCCAAAGTGTGGCATCAACAGGGCTGAGAGCAGAGGAGTGATCACCTCCCTGTGCCTGCTGGCCACAGAGCAGTCTGCACTGACCTCCCACCACGAGTTAACACTGAGGCATGAGGGAACAAAGCCATGGCTTCTCCCAGGAAAGCTTCACATGTCACCTCTAACACATTCCCTCAGCTCCCCTCCGGAACCGGCGCTGTACTCCCGTGCGCTTCTCTTTGACAGATGAACGCACTGAGCATGGCAGCTCATTAAAAGAGTTTTAAATAAAGCACAGTTTGGGGGATTTCTAATGTGAGCGTGACTTCTAGAATTACCTCCACGCAGACTCTCTCCATGGCAGTATTTCCCCAGACAGCAAAGCGAAGCACCAAAGCACGCTTCCCGTTTTAATTTGTAATTGCTCAGCGCCATAAAGCTGCTGCGGGAGGGAGGGTGATGAATAGCAGCCTTGGTGAACGTATTCAGAGAAGTCCTGACTGTAAGCAAATGAATTCAGCAGTCTATTAGCTGGCAGAAGAGCAGCAGTAAATGGTGAGCTGAACGTCCCTGCTGCTGCACAACACAGAACAAAGAAATGGAAAGCGCTCGGCAGCGGTGGGCAGAGCTGTTCCCTGTGTCACCAGCAGCCAGCTCTGGCATGGAAACGTAGCATGGCTTTGGTTGAAAAGGACCTCTGAGTCCAACCACTGACCTAGCATCACCATGGCCATTAAACCATGTCCTCAAGTGCCATGGCCACACATTGCTTGAACACCTCCAGGGATGGGGACTCCAGCACCTCCCTGGGCAGCCTGTGCCAAGCCCTGATCACTCTTGCAGAAAATATTTTTTTTTCCTAATCTCCAACCCTCCCCTGGCACAATTTCAGGCCATTCCCTCTCATTCTATCACCTGACACCAGGGAGAAGAGACCAACTCCCACCTCACTCCCACCTCCTTTCAGCAGTTGTAGAGAGCAATGAGGTCTCCTCTCAGCCTCCTTTTCTCCAGGCTCAACATTCCCAGTTCCCTCAGCTGCTTCTCCCCAGCCCTGTTCTCCAGCTTTGTTGCCCTTCTCTGGACATGCTCCATCACATCAGTGTCTTTCTTGTAGTGAGGAGTCCAAAACTGAAGCCAGTACTCAAGGTGTGGCCTCACCAGTGCCCAGCACGAGGGTACCATCACTTCCCTACTCCTGCTGCTCACACTATTCCCCCTGCACAACTACAGTTACAAGTGCTAAGCCTTCCTGACCAAAAAGCCAGAAAGATATGGTCTTAAACAGAGGAAGGTCAGTCTGTGAGCAGTCACCAGTCCATTGGTTAGAGAAACATTGATCTCACCTAACACTTCCATACCAGAGAAAGAGATAGTGTGGGAGACACAAAGAGCAAGGTAGACTATATGAGAGTGTGGAAGAGCAGGGAAGTCACTTTCCCAGCTACCCTGTGCCAGCCACGAAGCTTGTTTCCAGCAAGCACTAATTCAGAGAGTCTCCAGGAGTTAAACAGAAGTTAGACACTGAAAATGCAAACACTTTCAGATTCATTTTGCCAAAACTGGGTCTTTATGCCCCCCCAAAATTGCCCCACGCATCAAGAGGCAAAGTAAAACTCCCTCCCAGAGTGTGAGATACTTCCCCAGACTGACCTGTGGGCAGACTTGATTGGCACAGTAGTGACTACAGGTTACTTACACATCAACAGGCAAGCATGAAAGAAAAGTGGGCTTTGACAAACTAACTGCCTGGTAGAAGAGGTTCAGGACCAACATTTGCTATAATTATTCCTCCTGTGAGCAGGAAAAAAAAAACAACAAACCACAAAAAAAACCACCAACCTAAAAATAAACTACTGCCTTACTTCTAGGTGAAAGTCTAGGAGCAGAATTTCTCCCCCTCTCACACCCTCCTTATTTAATCTCCCCCAGCACTCACCTGCTCCCCCTCCTTCTTTGTTCTATTTTCCACCTTCATTACCACCTCCTCCTCACCTCTCTTTTGTCTCCCTCACTCTCACTTTCTCCCCTCCCCCCCTCCCCTTTTCTACTCCTCATCCCACACAGCCTCCTCTGTTACCTTCGCCCTGTGAGAAGTTAAGAGGAAGAGAAGAAAAGACAGAAGGATTTACGGAGGTGGAGAACCACAAATAAGGAGGGAGAGACAAAAAAAGAAAGATGTGCTAAGCCATCCTATTTGTGTCAGTGGAAGGCAAGGATGAACCCAGAGCCCCCCACCCAGCAGACAGATGCTAACTGGTAGGGAGCAATTCTGCCAGCAGGGACACCATTTAAAAATCCAATCAATAGCAGATCTCTGGTGAAAACAAATAAGCCTGCAATATTCAAATGCAGATTAAAAACCATTAGGATCACACTGGGGTTTAGTGGCAGAGGTGGAATTAGAAATTGGAGTACAAATGGAGTGATCTCTAACTTGGAATAGCTTCAGATACACCAAAATAATAATAATAATAATAATAACAACAACAACAACAAGATATATCAAAAGTCATCTCCCCCCAAAAGTAGCCACAGCAGCCTGTTTGTGTACAGGGCACCACACATAACAAAACCTAGGAATCATTTTGCTTGGCAAAGACCTTTAAGATCACCAAGTCCACCCATTCTCTAACTCTACCAAGGCTGGTGCTAAGCCCTCAGCACCACATCTTTGGGCTGCTGAAACACCTCCAAGGCTGGGGATTCAACCACCCCCCTGGGAGCCTGTTGCAGTGTTTAATAACCCTTTCAGTGCAAAAGTTCTTCTCATGGAGACAAATATCCTGGGGAAAAACTTTTTTTAATATTGAGTTTTGACTGACAACATTAAAGAGATCAAATATTGGAAAGACAGTATCAAAAATGAAAAGCAGTGTGCCCAGCAGGTCCAGAGAGGTGATTCTGACACTTTGCTCTAGTGAGACCTCACCTGGAGTGCTGCATCCAGCTCTGGAGCCCTCGACACAGTAAGGACGTGGACCTGAGGGAGCAGGAGCAGAGGAGGGCCACAAAAATGCTCAGGGGGCTGGAGCACCTCTGCTATGAGGACAAGTTGATGGAGCTGGGGGTGTTCAGCCTGAAGGAGAGAAGGCTCCAGGGACACCTAATAGCAGCCTGCCAGTACCTGAAGGGGCTACAAGAAGGCTGCAGAGGGACTGTTTGTGAAGGCCTGCAAGGACAGGACAAGGGACAATGACTTGAAATGAGAGAAGAGCAGATTGAGATTGGATGTGAGGAACAAGTTCTGCACCATGAGGGTAGTGGAACACTGCAACAGGTTGCCCAGGGAGGTGGTTGAGGGCCCATCCCTGGAGATATTCAAGGTGAGGCTCAACAGAGCTCTGGGCAACTTGATCTAGTGGAGGATGTCCCTGCTGACTGCATGGGGCTTGGACTGGATGAGCTTTGGAGGTTCGTTCCAACCCAAACCATTCTACAATCCTATAATATTCATAATTACTAACTACATTTCCTGCTCATGGCAGGGGAGCTGGAACTTGATGATCTTTAAGGTCCCTTCCAACCCAAACTATTCTATGACTTATTCACATTTTCCCCCTAGTATTTACCAAGTATGTGTCAGAATTTGCAGCAGGGATCCTCCCAAGTTGCTAAGCCTGTGCAGTTTTCACTATTTCATGGCTATAGAATCAATCAGGCAGTATAGAGAGTGGTGTTTAATTAGATCATATCAGGGTTATAATTAGCACTGTGTGGGAGCAGAATTAAGGTAACAGCAAAATGCAGAACAATTCTACCTTGCCGTAGCAGTAAACCAACTAACAGTGTCTCATTACTTTCTCCTTGCCACATGGGCTTTCATTTCCAGCACAAATCAGGGGAAGTGGTTCCAGGAGGAGAAAGCAGAAATTGCCTCCTTAGTCACACAGCTGCAGAGCTCAGATGATGCAAAGGTGACACAGTCACTTCCACACCGGGTGTCCGAGCACACCATGGACCTGCTGCACAGTGCACGATGTATGGATTCAGCAGGAAGGAAGCATCTGCTTGGCTGCAGGCAACTTTGTGTCCTGGAAGGAAGTCCAAGCAGGATAGGCAGCACACCTGCCTCCCACTGAGCACAGCCAACAGCCAAAGAGAAGCACCCTGGTGGAAGCAGGATGGGCAGCACTCATTCTGCCTCCCACTGAGCACAGCCAACAGCCAAAGAGAAGCACCCTGGTGGAAGCAGGATGGGCAGCACTCATTCTGCCTCCCACTGAGCACAGCCAACAGCCAAAGAGAAGCACCCTGGTGGAAGCAGGATGGGCAGCACTCATTCTGCCTCCCACTGAGCACAGCCAACAGCCAAAGAGAAGCACACTGAGCCTCCTCCAATTCATAGTTATTCCCTCAGGACAGCCACAGAGGCAGTGTGAACACACAGGGCCTGCACAGCCACCACCACAGCACAAGGTGTAAGACCACATATGGCAAACCTCACTTGCTCCTCAGCCACCCCAGGAGACAGTTGTTGTGGAACCAGAGCTGTACCATGACACAGATAGCAGTCTGGCATCGCTGGCAGGCTCCTGTCCTTGCAGCTCTGGAAGAGTGGGAGGTTGTCCCTTCTGCAGTCTTCTCGAGGCATTTCCCTTGAAGGCTGCTGAAGAGCCTCAGCCATCTGCCCCCTCTCTCTGTCTGCATCTCATGATTCTACAAGTAGAACGAAGCTCACCATTACTGAAGCTGCTGGCTGCAGAGGGGGTTGGTCCCCTCCAACCCAGGCCATTCTATGACTCTGTGACTGTCACATGGATCTCAGCAAATGGCTGCCAGGCTTGTTACATCTTCAGGTATCCTCCACAACCTCAGATGCATCTCCACCAAGATTTGTAGGAACCACTGCAAAGACTTCCTTAGATCAGAGTCACAGAATTATTGAGGCTGGAATAGATCTCTGAGATCAGCAAGTCCAGCCTATGAGCTAACACCACGACATCAACCAGACACTGGCACTGTCACATCCAGACTTTCCTTAAACACCTCCAGGGACAATGACTTCACCACCTCCCTGAGCAGGCCATTTCAGTGTCCAATTACATCTTCTAACAAAACTTCAGCTCCAGCCCATATTTTGCACAAATTGTATCTGACTTAGGGTGCAGTAACTGATATTTTTTTTTTCCACATCATTAGAGTCTTTAAAACACCATTGAGAAAATTAGCATGTAGATTAAAATTTGCTCCAACAGCAGCCTTTGAAGAGCACACTTTGAGGTGGGAAAAGGATTCTTCCCCTCATCTAAACAAGATCCCTTTCAGTTTGCTAAACGAAATTTGTTGTCAAATATGTTTTCCCTGTTGCCAAAGCTATCTTTGCAAAGTTGCTTCAGCTGGCTTTAAAGATGCTTTCTGCTCCTGCAGAGCAGAAAATCATATTCCAGTGGCTCAGATGTCTTTGCTCTTCATCCACACGTGCCCAGGGAGCTGGTGGAATTGCCATTCCTGGAGCAGTGAGAACAAAGGAGTAGATGTAGCACTCCAGTGATCATGGAGGTGTTGGGTAGAAGGTTGAACTTGATGATCTTAGAGGTCTTTTGGTCTTTTCACAGTACCACAGTATAAGCAAGGTTGGAAGAGACCTCAAAGATCATCAAGTCCAACCCATTACCACAGACCTCGAGACTAGACCATTTTCCACCCTTATTATGATTCTATGCACCTTCCAGCTTACTTACAGAATCATGGAATCACAGAATGCTTTAGGTTGGAATGGAACTCAAAGATCATCTAGTTCCAAACCCCCTGTGCAATAGGCAGGGACACCTCCCACTAGAACAGGTTGCTCAAGGACTCATCCAACCTGGCCTTAAACAGTCCCTTTGATCCCATTCTTAAACACCCATCTTTGATTACATTCTGTGATTCTGTGCTCCACAACTTCCCTGGGCAACCTGTGCCAGTGTCTCACCACCCACACTGAAAAGAACTTCCAAACATCCAGTTTAAGTCTCCCCTCTGCCACTTTAAACCCATTCCTCCTCATCCTGTCACTGCAAGACCTTGTCAATAGTTCTTCCCCAGCCCTCCTCTAGCCCCCTTCACATCCTGGAAGGCCACTCCAAGGTCTCCTTAAAGCCTTCTCTTCTCCAGGCTGCAAAGCCCCAACTTTCTCAGCCTGTCCTCATAGAAGAGCATCTTCTGAGCATCTTCATGGCCTCCTCTGGACTGGCTCCAACAGTTCCATGTCCTTCTTGTGTTGGGGGCTCCAGAACTGCACACAGGACTCCAGGTGGGGTCTCATGAGCCACTTGCAATGAACAACTTTTAGATATTCAGGGGAAATGCTCCGTGCCTGCCTGGTGTCTCCACCATGACCACATTTCTGTGTGCTTTCCCATAATGAAATTTCAGTAAGGCACAGCTCTTGGGTCGGATGATTTGCTAATTCCATTCTCAGCTAATGTTTCCCTTCTTACTGCAGCTAGGATAGAGGCCTTCCCTTCATCACACAAGGGGCTGGCTGCAGTTTTCTGCTTCTGCTCTGCCTTCACTACAAAGGGAATTACATTAGACTGGCAGCCACAGTCTCCTACCTTTATTAGGACTTCTGCTGCTGATCCTTGAAAGGCTGAACCCTGAGAGGAAGCATTTAGCAGCTAGGAAATGAGCCAAAGAAACACAATACTTTCTCTTTCCCAAACTGAGAAACATTTTTTTCCTAGACTAAAAGCATTTTCACACAGGGTTGGAAGGGACCATAAAGATCAGCCAGTTCCAAAACCCCTGCCATGGGCAGGGACACCTCACACTAGATCAGGCTGGCCACAGCCTCAGCCAGCCTGGCCTTAAACACCTCCAGGGATGAGCCTTCCACCACCTCCCTGGGCAACCCCTGCCAGGCTCTCACCACCCTCATGGTGAAGAGCTTCTTCCCAACATCCAGTCTGAATCTACCCATTTCTAGCTTTGTTCCATTCCTCCCAGTCCTATCACTCATTGACATCCTAAAAAGTGTCTCCCCAGCTTTTTTGTAGCCCCCTTCAGATACTGAAAACTCACAATGAGGTCACCTTGGAGCCTTCTCCTCTCTGGGCTGAACAGCAGACCTTAGCACCACCGACAGTACACAAAGAGTGGCTACCAGGAGGATGGAGACTCCCTTCTCACAAGGAATCTCATGAAAAAGACAAGAGGTGATGGGGACAAGCTGCTTTTGGACAGATTCTCATCTGACTCNCATCTCTCTTGAATGGAGGGGCCCAGAAATGGACACAGCACTCAAGCTGTGGCCTGAGCAGTGCTGAGCACAGGGGCACAAGAACCTCCCTGCTCCTGCTGGCCACACTGCTCCTGAGCCAGGCCAGGATGCCATTGGCTCTGCTGCCCACCTGGGCACACTGCTGCCTCATCTTCAGCTACTCTTTACCAGCACCCTCAGGTCCCTCTCTGCCTGGCTGCTCTCCAGCCACTCTGTCCCCAGCCTATCCACTATCACCTAGAAAGGCTGGACCAGATGATCCTTGAAGTCCCTTCCAACCTGGCATTCTGTGATTCTGTGATTGATTCTATATGCCATCATTATGCAGAAGAGGTTAGCCTAAGGTCAGCAGGACAGCATTTATCCACCAGAGAACACTGAACACTTCTCCATGTATTTGATTTGCCTGCTGATCAATACATGTTTTAAATGTTTTCTCAACCTGGAGAAACATCTGGGTAGTGCCTGCAGCATTTAAGGGGCAATGGATGTAAACTGCAGCATAGGAGGTTGCATCTCAACATGAGGAAGAACTTCTTTACTGTGAGGGTGACAGAGCACTGGAGCAGGCTGCCCACAGACGTTGTGGAGTCTCCTTCTCTGAAGATTTTCCAGCCCTGTCTGGACGTGTTCCTGTGTGACCTGCACTAGATTCTCTGGTCCTGCTCTGGCAGGGGAGTTGGACTGGATGATCTCTTTGGGTCTCTTCCAACCCCTAACATCCTGTGATCTGTGATCCTGCATCACCAACTATAAAAATCAAACACCAAACCAAGACAGAAATGCCATAATGTGTTAGAGAGAACAAAAACTAAGCCTTAAATCCTGCACTTCCTCACTAGGCTGAGTAGCTGCTGCCCAAATAAAAGGAGAAGATATCAGACATACTCCAAAGATATTTCTTCAGATTATTCACTGCTACTATCATGTCATATAAAAGCCAGTGCCAAAAACCACCCCAAACAGCTGTTTGAAGTGGTGGTGGATCAAAACCATCCTGCTAGCTTTGAACAGCTTCTGTAAGCTGGAATGTGCAGAGCCTTATTAAAAAAGCTGAAAGACTCAAGTCCTGTGATGTAAACTTTATACCTGTTCTGGTTAATACAGAAATCTTTAAACATTTCATTAGAACATAAACTTAGCAGGATGTTTCACAGCTTGGAAACTTCTGATTTCCACTGTTCTCTAACAAACTGTGCTGTAAACTGGGCCCTCTACTCAACAGCATCAATAAAATGGCAGCTCCTGGGAAGGAAATTAGAACTAAAGCAGCCCTTTTTAGGTTTATAACTCTTACATCCAGAAAATTCACATTTGAATCTTACACACACATCCTAGGAAGACCACAACTTCAGAGGTGCTTTAAGTGATGCTCTTTGTGATCCTCAATCAGGCCATTCTCTGTGGCAGGTCTCAAACACAGGAACCAAAGAACTGGGAAGAGATTTTCAGATTGATGTGAGAGATATCCACATTAACACTGACTTGGTGAGAGTAGTCAGGTGTTGGAATAGGTTGCCCAGGGAGGTGGTGGAGTCACCATTCCTGGAGATGTTTGTTATCATCCCTGGTGGTATTCAAGAAAAGTGTGGATATGGCACTTTGGGACATGGTTTTTGTTGCCATGGTGGTCTTAGGTTGACAGTTGGACTTGATCTTAGAGGTCTTCTCCAACCAGAACAATTCTATGATTCTATTTTCTTTTTCCACTGCAAACACTAAGTGTGATCGAGTTTTGCCATGAGAAGGAAAAAACAAACAAACTAAAAAGGAAAAGCAGCAGCTGAGATTTCACAGGATCAGAGGCTCACAGGATGCCAAGGGTTGGAAGGAACCCAAAGAGATCAGTGAGTCCAACCCCCCTGCCAGAGCAGGACCAGACAATCCAGCTCAGCACCAGACAATCCAGCTCAGGGCACACAGGAACACATCCAGAAAGGCCTTGAAAGGCTCCAAAGAAGGAGACTCCACAACCTCTCTGGGGAGCCTGTGCCAGGGCTCTGGCACCCTTCCAGTCAAGATGTTCCCCCTTGT
>WBNM01039367.1:22352-39005 GCA_013399055.1 Ramphastos sulfuratus | reverse complement strand
TTTTTTTTTTTTTTTTTTTTTTTTTTTCATAAAGGGGAAAAGTAAAGACCCCTTGGGAACCCCACTTAGTAAGTAAGTGATGTTGGGCACCAAGTGGAGATTAAAGTATTCAGATTTTAGTCCCTGTAGAGATCTCAAAGGTATTAACAATATACAAAAGACATCTTTTTATATGTATCTATGTATATCTCTGCTTTGTAGTTCCAGAGAGAGGAAGAAGAGTTTCTGGTGCTCCTACTGAGACCACGTACATCTCAACCACACTCTCTGGCCGCAAGGAGGGGGTGTCACAGCCTGCAGTTAACCATGGTGCGTGGAACACGGCAGCAGAAAGCCTCATGTCTTACCCAGATACAGCCGGAGAGCCTGGCACTGGCCCCCTCCTGTCCTCCACAGCATGGCCTGGAGTAAGACACGTCTTGTCCAGCCAAGCAGGGTACCCAGAGCCTAAGTTCACACTTTCATCCAAGATCTCCACCTACTTCTCAGCTGCCAGTGAGCCTTCCGGTGAGTTTTTCTGAATTCTAGGATGTTGTTTGAATTAGGAAAAACCCTGCTGCCTCTCCCTTCCCCTTTTCCATGAGGGTGATAACGACTGCTCACATGTGTCAGTGCTGTTGCAGGTGTCGTGGGCAGTTTTCATGAGCAATAGTGGTTCTGTCCCTTGGTGATGTATATCTGCAGCTGTTGATGCTTAACAAAAAGGTCTCAGGAATGAGAGATGGAGGTTCTTGCTGTAGGACACATCTGCTGCCTTCCTGGGTTGGGGTCATAATTATAAATAACATCAAAATGCCATTATAACTCTAATGGTACCAATTGCCCCTCTATATTTGGACAGTCCTGTTTCTTTGGGGTAGACTTTATGTGTTAAATCCACATTTAAGGTGGTAGCTATGTGAGATCTACTTAATCTGTATGTAGTTGGTGTTTATCTGCACTATTTGATTAATCTGCATTTCCAAACAGAATTATTGTAGAACTTACAATAAATCTGCTCTCAGATGATAAAATCAGATGCCTGCTTTTCCACCCTATTCCAGCCATGGGCAGAATCCATCATTCCCTAAGCAGCCAAAATGTGGAGGAAGGGGTGTCCAGCCCCATAACTGATCCTGTGTACAATTCATCCACATCTGCTGGCAGTGGAGAGAGGACACTGCCCTCGGTGATGGGCAGCACGCTGGCCGCTGGCACAGAGAGCTCCACTTCCTATGCTGAAGCCGCCAGCTCTCCAAGGCCGGCTCAGGCAGCAGAACAGAGCAGGACAGCCCACGCCTCCACCAGCACTGGGGGCTTTGTGACGGAGACACTCTTAACACGTTCTTCCAAGACACCCACCCGCTCTTCTTTCCGAAGCGATCTCACAAGTAAGCTGATGTCTCTTGGTGTACCTTTTCGTAGCGAGGGAATGTCCCTACTGTTCCGCATTTGTCTGTGTGGTATACAAAGTTCTCACTCATTAGTGCATGCAATGCCACCTGCAGGTTCATGCAGGGGGATGTTTTCAGCAAATGACAAAGCCAGACCCACCAAGCTGGGGAATCATTCCAGAAGCGATGCCATGTGCCCAGAAGCTCTCCTGACTTGATGGTGTGGTAATTTGAGGGATCCTAGGTCCCCCTTAAACAAAACCATAGGGACAGAGGCCCGTGCCAGGGGGATGCACCTGCTTATCCCAGGATATTGTAATATTGTTACTCTGTTCTGTCTTCGGCATCACAGCTTAAAAGATAGTGCCTGACCTGATCTCTGCCCCTTCTCTTCCCTGCCTTTCTCTCTTCCACTTCTCCTCTCCGCAAACAACGCGCCTTCCTATCTCGCGCTTCGTGGGGGAGATGGCGGGCAGGGAATTGAGCCACTGAGGCCTTGTAGGCTCCAGCTGGGGGTAGGGGTGGTTTCAGCCTACCCTCAGGCTGACTGAGGGTGGAAGGGGTGGAAGATTATGAAAAGGCCAGTTTGGGCTTAATAGGTTTTTTTTTACTTATTCTACCTGATTGCCTTTTATATATATACTCTTGTAAATAGAATTTCTCTCTAAACTTCCAGCCAGTGTGCAGTATCCTCATTCTTACTCCTGGAAAGGGGTAGGAGTCGTTTCTGTCGTCCGGCCTTGGGTATGCTCGTGGCCCCAAGCTGGCACAGATGGCTGCATTGTTTTGTTGCACCTTGACTGATTTCTTTTGGGTAATGCTTTTGGGAATGCTTTATGCTGACCTAAGCCAATTCTAGAATTAAACCAGGTTTTCAATACCCTATTTTTTTAGAAATTGGCGAGCTTATCTGTATATCCTGAAATTCATATTACAAGATTGACTGCATCTTTTATACTAAATAATCTGAATGTTTTTTCAGCCTGATGTGCTACTCATTTAATATTTCCTGACTGCAAAGCTTTCAATCAGCAAGTTCACGATAAGCTGCAAATTAATATAATGTAGTAATTTTATCCTGCAGAGGCATGAAGTTCACTGTGTCTAAAAACAAATTGACTGAAGAAGATGGATATTCTTTAGTTGGGAATGGAGAGTAAGAGGGAGAGGATATGAATTTTGTAAATTGCAAATGATAAAGGGAATAAATGAATTTTCCTGCTTAGCTTGCCACAAAATGCCACAGAACAATGCATGCTCACTCCCATAGGAAAACAATACTGGAAGAACAGTGTTTTAGAAAACTCTGTGTTTCACAGAAGCCTTGTGTCTATCTGAGTTCATCATGTTAGAATCAATTAAAGAGTGCAAAAAACTCATTTGATACTCATGCTTGGATGTTGTTAATTTTCAGAAAATCATGGGCCAGTTCACAGACAAGAACGTTTTATGTATCTAGCAAGTGATTTCAATATCACATCAAAATACTTTCACATTACTCTGTCTTCCTAATGTATCTTGTCCTTCTTCTCCAGGCTTGCCAAGTAGCCATCAGCCAGTCAGTAGCATCGATGCTGAGAAAAGGACCTCAGTTTCTCATACAGATGGCACATACATTTCAACCACATATACCAGAGGAGGAGAAAGGACCCTACTGTCCATATCGAATAGCAGCATCTCTGCTGACTCTTCAGAAAGTTCCACCTTTTTTTCTGAAATTTCCAGCCTTTCTGATTCATCAAAATCTCCTGTGGCACAGGACAGAAGGAGCAATGTATCCAGTGATGGGAGTTTTGCTGAACCATCTACAGAGCCCTTGCTGGTACACTCTTCCAAACTGCTGACTTCAGCTTCTGCAGACAGCATACAAAATGCAACAGTCTTCAGCACAGACTCTGAGATGTTGACCACCAGCAGATCATCTGTATTGTCATCAGCATTTCCAGCCTCTTCTTCACTGTCATCACTGCATCACTCATTGTCATCAACACCACCGCCACTGATGTTTACAACATCAGAATCATCTGAGCCACTGTCATCCTCTGTGATGCCATCTTCACCATCTCTGCAGGCTTTGTCATCCTCCTCGCCCACTTCCTCCTTGCTTTCCCCATCTTACTCTTTAGTATCTTTATTGCCTCTATTTCCATCACCATCATCCATCTCAGAGTCCAGTGACAGTGATCAAGCAAGCACCCCTGTAGCTACGACTGTGGTCAGGAGGGTGCCCTCCACAGCCGCCGTGGCTGGAAGCTCACCCAGAGGGACCAACAAGCACAGTGTTACACACCAGCCACCAAACAGAACCATCTTCACCTTCACTGAGTCTCCTTTTTCTACAGCACCCATGGAGCAGCTCGGTGGACACATTGCAACTCTGTCTGCTCCCACAATGGCAATGGAGACTGCCTCACTGCGGGCTGCCACTGCCCAGGAAGGCAGCTTTGGGAAGGTGACACCCCTGCTCACCACAGCCAGTGATGCCCCTTTGGCTGGGCCTACAGACACACCCCTTAGTGCCTCACCAACTGCAACAAACCACAGTGTCATTGTCCCTGCAGTGGTACTGACCACAGTGAAACCTCCTGTGCTGACAACAGTGGTCACCACCCCAAGTGATGCTAGCACTGCGAAAGCTCACGGAGCCGAAACGTCTGCTGCCACAGAGCACATGTATACCACTGGTGAAAGCACAGAAGCCATGGATCCCACAACTTCAAGGCCTGGTAAAGTCACTGAGGAAAGCATCCCTGTTACAAGTCCTAAAGCCCTTGCAACCAGCAAGACCACTGTGAGCATAGCAACTACTTTGGCTAGTACCAAACCAACCACCATTTCTCCACTGAGTAGCACAACTGGGCTGAGGATGTCGTCTCCAACAACAGGTAACGCGTCCAATGGCACCTATCAGAGATGGGACCAGGACTGTCTAGGTTACACTTTAAAGACCTTTGAAGGGATGTTTATGTATGTATGGCAAGTCTGTTGTCAGCAGGGTTTAAAGACAAAAACTCAGTCCCCATGTTGGCATTTTTAAGAAAAGGGTTTAGCAATCAAGCTGAACTGCTGGAAAAGGGAGGAAAAAGAGAGGGTAAATGTTTCTGACAGAAACATTAAGCTGAAGTTTGAGAATTTTAAGAACACACAGCTGTCTGGCCTTCCAAGTAAGCATAGGATGTGTTTTATATTTGTCAATTGATTGACAGTATCTATAGATACAAATCAGTATGAGTGGTTGACCAGCAGTTGGTGTTTCTCTTGGAATTTCTGTTATTACAACCTGGTGGTAGTTTTCTTCTCACCTCATTAAACAAACTCCTCCTCAAGGGCTTGTTGCTTCTCTTGGTAGGCAAATACTGTAGTGTTGTTGGTAGGCAAATACTGTAGTGTTGCTGAATGTGTTGTGACAATCATTCATTACTACTGCCAGGCTCCATTTCTTCTCAAGTAAATACACTGACCAGCATTTCACATGAATGGAAATCTATTGTGTATTCAAAGTCCAGGAGCTTGGCCCTTATGCCACTGTGGGATATTGTGTGTGCTAATTGTATTTATCTCAGTGAAATACTACTAATAGCATGTATTCCATCCAGTTATTAATTATTCAAAGGTTATTTATCAGGCTTGGTTTTAATTAGAGCTATGACTGCATGGAAAAAAAAATCACTGTAGGGGAATGGATTTTTTTAAATCAAAACCATTGAGGTAGCGTGTCCTTTTAACCAACTGATTTGCACATTTGCCAAATTACCCTTGCCTTTAAATACCAAGTTCTTTTTGTTTATCAGAATGCAAAAGATCCTTCTGCTGCCTTGGGGTCCTCTGAACATGGGCACTCTTCAGTGAGAGAAGCAGCTGCCCTGTTCCCCATCATGGAGTGAAGGATGGCAGAGTGAAAGGCAGCATTTCAAAATACACCCCCTCATTTCTGGCTGCTTCAGATCAGGGACGCCAAACCTTCTTCTTCTGATGCTGAGGTAGCTGTGCCAGGCTAGCCAAAATGTGAAGATTGTGTCCGATGGTGTTTCCTGATGCAGAGGTTGGCTTGGGACTGTCTGGTCTGCAGGGCCTGGGTGATGCCACATGTCACAGCACTGTCAGAAATACCAACATGGGTTTGGCTCTCACACTTTGTGCTTTAGCCTCAAAGCCCATCCTTCTTGTTTCTGCTCCAGAGGTTTAAGAGGTTTGTAAAATATTTGGCTCATCTTATAACACCTCATCACCAACAAGTCTGTGGTCCTGCTTACAGTCTACCCTGGCACACGTGTGACCTGCATATGTGCTTGTGTGAGTCATATGGATAGCAAGAAGAGTGTTTCTGAGCAGGATGTGTATTT
This sequence comes from Ramphastos sulfuratus, assembly GCA_013399055.1. Classification (NCBI taxonomy): domain Eukaryota; kingdom Metazoa; phylum Chordata; class Aves; order Piciformes; family Ramphastidae; genus Ramphastos; species Ramphastos sulfuratus. The sequence goes on along the minus strand of WBNM01039367.1, from coordinate 33,289 downwards.
TTTCAAGGGAAATACTGGATATCTTAACCAGAACTTGTAGTTTGAGTTGGATAATCTGTGAAGCACCTTAGTCTACAGCCATTAAAATGCTGATAAGCTGTCTTTCACAGTTTGGTATCTGCTCCTCAAGCCCTTGCTCACCCAGGGGAAAGTGCATGATGAGCAATGGCACTGGCAAGTATCACTGTGACCATCCCCAGGCTGGCACAAAGGAGGCTGCAGCCCCAGTCAAGGAGATGATGGCAGCCAGAGCTGCCTCTGTCATTACTCCTTAATCTGCGGACTTCATCAGTGTTCCAGCAGTAGCTTTGGATCATGGAAACAGGGCTTGCATGGAAAGGGCAGGAGTCCATACTCCTGTGTTTAGCTCTGGCTGTTGAGGTCCCTTCTTCAGTCTCTCCATCATATGTGTAGGGTGGTTTGTCTTCGAAAAACACCATGAGATCTGTAGATGAGCTCTAGACAAGCTGTGTATTCTTATTAACATGGATCAACACTACATCCCAAGGGCTTTTGAATGAATATTCAAGAGAAAGTGGTTTGTATTTATTCTTTCAGCTCCAAAGAATAATTAAGAATGGAATAAATACTAAGTGCAGATGATACAAGGAAGCATCTGACAATGCTCAAGGGGTCACAGAAGAGGAACCATTTTGATCTTTTTTATCCCAACAGCTGATGATTTTTGTGATTCTGTAACTATAGCCTGGACTTTTTTCTGCTTTTGTAGATGTAGATAAATGCCTTTCCAACCCTTGTCCTGCACTGGCCACCTGCAACAACACTCATGGCTCCTATGTCTGTCAGTGTCCTCTTGGATATGAGCTGGAAAGAGGAAAGTGCAATTTAGGTAAGAAAAAATAAAACAAAAAGCGAAAAGCCACGGTGGAAAAAGGTGGAAGTAATTATCTATAATCTTCTACAATAAATTAACCTAGGCTCAGACTAGTTCAGGAGCTTAATGTTCCTCTCAACTACTGCTTTTTACAAGAGCCTTTCACTGTTTATACAAGTGCAGTCTTTAATGTCTGTCATGTTGCACTGCCCCTGGGAGCAGGCACAATGAAAGCTGAAGGTTTCTTGAAAACACAGCAACAGAGCAGTGCGCTCAGGATTTCTAGTAAGGACAGATGTGACCCTAACGTGTTTTACAACCCCCAAAAAGCATTCAGCAGCTTATCGTGGCTCCTAGCCCTTCAAGCCCAGGTGATGGTGCTTGGCTTGGGAGAAGTCAGCGGGGCTGTTGTGTAACCTGGATTCAGTGGGGTCAGCCATGTGTGGAAAATTAAGCAGCTGTGAAAGTCTTTGTAAGATTAAGGTCTTGTTTCATACCTTTAGTATATTTCATGCAGCACAGTTATTGGAGCTTAGGTTCTGACCCCCTCCTTTCTATTAGAGGACTCTCAATCTCAAGGATTTAACAATGTCCCATTGTAAAGGGGAATTTGTTTTGCTAGAGTTTCTTCTGACCCTTAATCAGCAAGGATTAGAGGCATGGAAATTTTGCTAAGGAAACATGGGTGAGGTGTCCCTGAACGATGTTTTGAAACATTTCTTCAAGTTGGAATGTGTCAGCTTCTAATTTAGAGAGTTGTTTTGATTATGCCTCAAACTGGGATATGGGCAGATTATATAAATGCTGCGAAGGTGATTTTCATCTTATTTTTACCCTGAGCTGTTACATTGGAGCTGTCTGATATTAGATTTGTGGTGAAGATAGGCTCCGTGGATGGGAAAAAATGACAGAGAATTGGAGGCTTTATAATGTTATCTTCAACCATATTTGTTTTTCTGGTGGAACATAAGACTTGGAGCTCTGAGTTCTCGTTTGTACCAAGTATCTCATGACACTTAATACAAGATTTAGGTACGTTATCTCTCTGAGTCTGGACAACTCAGATTATTGCATTCTGCTGCCATGAATCAAATATGAATCTAAGCATGGAAGAATGCATCTTTTGGATCTCTTTTCAACTGTCATTGCTCATTCTGTCCAACAATCTGAAAAATGAAAATGTCCTTTCTACAGTGCTTTGTTTTGACTTGCTGATCTGCTTCCCTTCTATTGCAAGGAGGGGTAAGAGATTTGACATGTTTGTCCCAAATTATTATAAATAGCTTTGGTAGCTGAAACTGTCTCGTTACTAAATTCACCCAACTTTCCCTGTGTTCAGAGGATCTTTAAAATTACTCTCTGATTCTATATGAACTGCATGAGCACTGCAGCTAAATGCTGGCTGTTCAGCTCTGGAATTTGACTGGGGCTGTGGGAACATTGCAGCAGCTCTTGGGAAATATCACAAGGCCGTGACTTTGCTTTATTGGGGCAGTGACTCTGTCGTGAGTTTTCTTTCCACTGTGTAAAGGGGTTTTCCAGGAAACAGTCTCTTGTGTAAGGCAGATGAAACTGCAGCTACACATGGCTTGGACATGTGTTCCAAGTAACTTGTCTTATTTTCCTTTTTAGTAAGAATATTTATCGGCCAGGTCCCCCTGAAACTTAATATTACACATGGGAAGTACACAGAGCTCCTCCATGTTGAGGAAGAAATCCTGACAATGGTGAGTGTCATCGATGGGCCTTTGGCAATGCTGATGGGACAGGTCTTCATCGCTCCTCTTACAGTGGTTGTGGGAAACCATGAGACTGTAATGTGGATTTAGCCTTTTAAATCATTAAACCATCCTGATCTAGTCTAAGTAGGAGTGGTGAGACACTTTCAAATCCCAGCATGCTCCTCTCCCCTGCCATGCCCAGGCTGTTAAGACAGCAATGGAGAGACTTGGCTCCTAAGGGACTTCAGACAGCATATCAACACAGAAAACCACACGAGGATTGTGCAGGAGGGAAGCTCCTTGGAAGATGCTCAGTCTGCAAGGGCCATGCTTTGAGCTTGGCCCTATGCAGGACACTGTCCCTGCCGGCTTCCAGCTTATCCTCTGCCTTTGCAGTCATTATACACTGGGGCCTCAGGCAGATGCTCATGTCAGAATTATCAGGTCTTCATCCCTGTTCAAAGCTCCATGATGGTGAGTTCAGCCATCCATTGCTGGCAACAGGATAATGCATGTTTCTTATTGAGCAGAAGAGCAGCTGGGATGCTCAGAGCCCCCTCAACCTAAGCAGGCAGATCTGGTGAACACAGGGGATGATGTGTGTGACCCAAGAGGGCCATTCTGTGTTGCCTCCGGGCTGCCTCCCTCTGTGATCCCCTGGTGCAGTAACAGCTGCTCTTCCTTCCTTGCAGCTCAATGCATCGCTGTCAGGCTTGCCAGGATACCACCACTCCACAGTTAAGGCGACCAGGTAAGGCTAAGGCTACCAGAGGTAGAATGAAAAACTCAAATGTTCTGGGCGTTCAATTTGAGCTCCATGTTTTCCATTTTGAGTTGGTGCTTGCCTTGATGTAATCCTATGGCGATTGATGCAGGGCACGGGAATGCCTGGCCACCTTTCCCAGCTCTTCCAGGGTCCTCCTGGCATGAGTGGTTTGGGATGGCCTTATGAGCTGCCCAGGAATGATTTGTGGTTGGTTTCAAAGTGAGCTACCAGCACTCTTTCCAACCGCAAATATACCTCTCTTAAGTGTAGAGGGAAGATTTAGACTAGATGTTAGGAGGAAGTTCTTTACAGTGAGGGTGGTAAAACACTGGAACAGGTTGCCCAGGGAGGTTGTGGATGCTCCTTCCCTGGAGGTGTTCAAGGCCAGGTTGGACGAGACCTTGAGTAACCTGCACTAGTGGGAGGTGTCCCTGCCTATGGCAGGGGGTTGGAACTAGATGATCCTTGAGGTCCCTTCCAAGCTTACCATTCTATGAAGTGTAAGTTTGTCCTCTTTTTAAGGTCCGCTACAATGCATGGCTGCTTCAGTATGTGTGGGGTATTGTGTCTGTGGTAACTGACTCCTGTGTATCATGTGCATTATTAAGAGTCCTATGTATAAGGTGCTTATGATGATACCAGACTGACCCGTGGTACTCAGGGCTGTTTTGTTTTGTTTTCTGTTAGGGAGGCAAATTTTGTGCATGTTTCAGTGCAATCCACGTTCTCTTTAGCATCCAATGTGACTTTGTATGACGTTGTCAGCAGTGTGAAAAGTTACATTCGAGCTTGCAAATCCCCCACTGATGCCTGCCAGTTCATCACCAGCCTCAGACCACTCCACAGAGGTAAGCAGCATCTGGAGGGACTGTGACAGGAGGGGAAAGGGATGTTTTATTTGGCTTCCTTTATAAAAGAGGGAGAAAGATTTTGATGTTTCGAAAAGACCCTCAGAATCTTTTTTATCTTATTTAAATGGCAGTCATCTTAAGAGCCTCACAGTACAAAAGGGGTACAGATATTGAGCCTTATCTTTGCCACATGTGTGAAAAATCTGCCTCTCTGTGAAAACATCATGCAGCACAGGATTAGAGGCATTGTGGGGCAGCCTTTCATCTCTGGGATGTGACATCAGGCCCTGGCCAGATCAAAACAACGTAAGTCTTAATTCCACTTACATGTCTGGGAGCTAGGGGAATGGAATGAAAGCCAAGAGAAAATCCCCCACTGAGGTCATTATTGCTGCTGTAGGTTATGTGGCGAGCTGTGCTCACCTACCTTTGGTGTTGCAGGCTATGAAAATGGCTCACAATTTAGAGGTTTTGATTTCTATACCAAATCCCCGACCTGATAGAGAGAGACCTGAAGAAGCACTTCAGTGTTGTGCAGAAGCTTCCCTTGGTGAACCCCACTGGTGATGATGGTCCTGTGCCCTGCACCTCCTGGTCCTCTCCAACTTACCTGTGAGAGGTACCAAGAGGATGCAGGAAGTAAGCACCCTTGAAAGATGGGCTCCTGCAAGGAAACTTCTGCATGTGGAGCTCTGTGACTTTGGGCTTCAAGGTTTGGCTTTGAGGATGAAGGGCAGCAGTGCTTAGCCTGAGTGTAGTGGGAAAACCCTCAAATCATTTCAGCAAACACAGAGATGATAACTTTAGCTCGTGCTTCTATTTTAACATGCTATATTTTAAAGTCACACTTCATCATGGATGAATTAAATTATTTTGGTAGATTATATCTGACCAGTACCTCTGATACAATGTTTCTGGTAAAACCTACTTCTAGCTTGAAATAAGAAGACTAAGAAATAAATGACGTTCTTGTGTAACTACTTAAAAGAAAAGATGTTATATTTAAAAAAAAAAAACCAACAACCAACCAAACAAAACCTCCCAAACAAACAAATAAACAAACCCCAACAAAATAATAATAAAAAAAATGTCTCTAGGAAGGAGAGGTTTGTAGAAGATGAGTGCCAAACAAGTGACGTGTTTTCCATAAAATCCTATTTCTCGTGAATATTTGTTCATGTTCTCATTCCATCTACTCTGACCTCCCAGTAAAAAATGTAAATTTGGTGACACAATTTCCATCATTTACCCATAGTTTTGCTGAATCCTCATTGGAACAAATCTTACTTTCTAAAGTAAAACACTGCTTCAGAATAATGTAAATAAAAGGACAAATTATTTGCTTAATATTGAAATGGAAAAAATTTGGTTTGGGCTGAGGAAAATGTTTTGCTTGATATAAACTGAAAAATGGATTTGTGAAATGGTCTCAGAGGATGAATGTGCTTCAGCTTGAGCCAAACCAAATTTTTCTTTTTCATTTTCCCTTCTGCTTCTGAGCTGAAACATTTGTTATTTGCCTCCTCTGTTTGCCTTTACAAAAGACGGTAGATAGGTTGAAAGAGCTGCTTCTTCCCCTCTACTCTGCCTTGGTGAGGCCACATCTGGAATACTTTGTCCTGTTCTGGGCCCCTCAGTTCAAGAAGGACATTGAGCTGCTTGAGAGAGTCCAGCACAGAGCCACAAGAATGATTAAGGGAGTGGCACATGTTCCTTACGAGGAGAGACGAGGGAGCTGGGGCTCTAGCTTGGAGGAGACTCTGGGGTGACCTCATTAATGTTTACATATATGTAAAAGGCAAGTGCCAAGAGTCAGGCTGTTTTGGTAATGCCAAATGACAGGACAAGGGGCAATGGGTGGAAGTTGAGGCATAGGAAGTTCCATGGAAACATGAGGAAGATTTTTTTCACTGTGAAGGTGACAGAACACTGGAACAGGCTGCCCAGGGCAGGTGTGGAGTCTTCCTCTCTGGAGATGAATTCAAGACCCACCTGGGTGCATTCCAATGTGATCTGCTCTAGGTGATCCTGCTCTGGCAGGGGAGTTGGATTGGATGATCTTTCAAGATCCCTTCCAGCCCCCAACATTCTATGATTCTGTGATATGCAAGATGTGGTGCCGTGACTGTGTCCTAATGGAACAAGCATTGTTGTAAGAAAAGAGATTAAAACAACAGATGAACTGAATGTGATGCCTGGGTAAAGCAAATGTGCATAACATTGGGTTCAGAGAGAACCAGGCTGATGCTGGCCACCTCTTCCCAACAGTAGGCAGCTTGTGCAAGCAGAAAGACCCTGAGTGCGACAAGGAAACTTCTGAATGCACCGACTTCGATGGAGTCGCACTCTGCCAGTGCAAAAGTGGATACTTCAAATACAACAAGATGGACCACTCCTGCAGAGGTATAGCTTTTTATGTAGCATTCATTGCCTGAATTTTGCTTGGACCTTTTGTTCCAGTGGAAATCAGCACATGTGTGTATTGCTGTGTGCGAGAAGAGCTCAATATTATGAATAAATATTAGCAGCTCCGGTTTCTTTCATTCGGTTAGGGGACTTTTCAGCAGATGCTGAAGATGCAGTCTCTCTCTAGGAATAATATTATCTCTTTCTAGAGCACACTGTGAGTCACAGTCATTGAGATGAGGGAGAAAGGGGCCTGCCTGCTTTGGGCTGCAGTTCAGTGGCACAGAGCAGAGATGACGTGCGTCTCTGTGTGTTTTGGTTTTGTCTGAACTCTCAGCGAACTCAGGAGAAGTGCTTTAAACTCACAAGCTTGTATTAATACATCACTGGTGTTTTTAAAATAAGTGTCTGAAAAGGATTATGAATTTATTTTTCAGCTGGGTTCCTAACAGAAATGTTATGCTTAAGGGTTATGTTATTTTAAAGATACTCTCCAGATCATGAAATCTGGGTTTGCTACCTTTTAGATAAAGTCTTTGTCCACAATCCAGTGGTCAAAATGACTTCTGTGAGATCAAGGTGTCTATTTGCTAGTTTCAGCAGTTGTTGTAGGGCTTCTTAAGAAATGAAGTTTTCTGGTGACTTATCAATCAGAATTGTAGTAGTGGTTGTATATTGCTTCTGGCAGTGACTGCTGGGTTGCTGTTGAAATAGGAAGAGATGCTTTGTCGATTCCAAATCTGATTAGAGAGTGAGAAAAATGTGCCTGGACATAATTTGTGTGCGACAGACTCTAAGATGGACATCCTGGAGATGAACATCTCTGAGTCCTAGACCATGGTCCTGCCTTATCCTCCACTCTGTGACTCCAGGCAAAACCTTTCTCCTTTGTGTTTTCCTTCCCTCTCTTTGCTTTCTATGTTGAGGGAAGAATTTCTATTAGGAAACACTATCTCCACTGACCCTTGAGAGGAAAAGAATGACTTGTGTGGGGAGCAGAGGTAAAACCTGGGAGACTTTTGCTCAGTTCTTGTTCTGTCATCGATGATGGGGACTCAGAGAGAGTTACTCCAGTTTACTTGTCCACATCTTTTTGCCAAGCAATGTTCTGAAGATAAATACCTGAAAGGCTATGATGGACTTGGGATGGTTGCAGAGTGCTACAAGATCTAACATCTTGTACCTGCAGTTATTCCTTATTTACGAGTGTTTATTGTGCAAAATATGAAAAACCCTACCTGCACACAGTGAGGCCTGAATGCCACTTTGTGCTGACTGCTCTTAGTAGGAAACATCTTACTGATTGGTTTGAGAGTGTCTGAGGGACAGGGTTGCTGTGGGATGTAGGCTGCACGTGGGATTTAGGATGCTGAGACTAGATTCTCAGCATCACTTTGTTCCTGTCTGAGTATACCAAGTGGCTGGGATTTGTAAAGACTTTTCTCAACAACCACGCTGTGGCCCTCATTTAATACATAGGGCTATTTTCTGATAAATATAGCATACAATATGCCAGCCTCTTTGAAAACCTCTGCCCCCATAGCGACTAAACAGGAACTGAGGTCTTCTGAGCATCTGACCCTCATTGTGGGTCATGAAAATGTGGCTCAGTAACTCCAATTATAGTATTTGAAAAGAGGGAAATGGCTATTGTGCTGCCCTGTCCGGTCTCCCCTGTGGGAAGGTGGGTGTGCCTGGGAGAGCTGCTGGGGCATGGGGGATCAGCCATCTTGACCCCCAGGAATTGTTCTGTCCGGGCTTGCAGTGTCTTTACCCTGAGGCACACTCAAAAAGGATCTTATGGACCAAGAAAGGGTTAGGTCTGTGAGCCACAGGATTTTTGACCCATTGGCTGTGGTACCTCTTGGTGTGCAGTTTGCTTATCTTCGGTTCATTGCTTTTTCAACCTTGCTAATATCTTCAGGGCTGTACTAGAAACAAGGCAGCAAACCCAGCGTGCCAGTTCTTCAAGGGTATACTATTTTTAATAGTGCAGAGTGTGTCTGGAATGAAGCAAGGAGCAGCAAACCAGGTTTCCACAGAGACCCCTGAGTCTCTTTCACAAAGGCAAAGGAATCCCATGTGGTAAAGCACAACTTTTATAGCTTTGCTTGGACCCTGATGTTTAAGCCTTTTCTCCATTCCCTGCTTGTGTTTGAAAGTTTGCTGAGTGTGGCAGCGTTAGCTCTCCTGGAATCATGTTCAAAGGAGCAGGAAAGATGTCAGAGGAGAAAGCAAAGTGGCAGGAAAAGGCAAGGTGAGGAGAGGAAAGACTTAAGCACAGAGTATTTAGGACAGAGATGCATGTTCAAGACTTTGCTTTTCCTCTGTACTGTCCCAGCTGTAGGCCTCTTGGCCCGGGAGCTGTGTGCCAGAGGAGTCCCAGACAAGCTCCAGCTTTGAGACCACTCAAGGTGTATGTGCTTTACACATATTGCTGGGCTAGGGCTGAGGGGATGAGGTTAGGCTGGGCTGCCTGCAGGCTCCTCCAGGCTTTCCCAACATGCAGGCATTAGGCTGGGGCTGGGGTACATGAAGCTCCTGCTAGAGATAACAACTCCAGCAAGCTGTTGATGCCTCCTCCAACTGCAGATTTTGTTACTGCCTGATGCCGTGGCTTGCTTTGGTAGAAAATTTGCTCTGTAATGGTTCTGCTTTTGTTAGTGAGTGAAAGGAGCAACCCATCCAGTCTCATTTTGCTAATGCCTTGATATTATGAATGACACAGGCAAGGATCCTTTCAGATTTACTATCCTTGCCCTGTCTATTGACTGAGGCTCTTAAGTCTTGTCCAGTTCTCTCTGATCAATTCCTTGACTTCAAAGAAACCATCTTAGAGAGGGAAAAATTAATCTTGTGAAAAACCATCATGATGAGACGCAGCAGGGAGTCTACTTAAAGAGCATCATGCTCTCCATCTCCAGCTATGGGGGAATGAATGTAGTGAAAGAGGTAGCAAAGGAGTAGTGTGGTTATAGAGGTCAGAGAGAGAGGTGCACGACCAGCTACCATGGACATCAGTCCCCACTCCTGTCATCACTGGTGCCAGTTGTTGTGGTAAGTCTGTGACTAGAGCTGCAATACCTGATGTAGTGTGATGTGTACTTGCCCATGGCAAGGGAATTGGAACTGGATGATCTTTGAGGTCTTTTCCAACCCTGACAATTATGTGATTCTGTGAATATTCATGATTGACTGCATCACTTACCCATGTCCACACAGCCCTCAGGGAAAATGACATGAGACACTTAGCAAACAGTATATAGGCAAATGATTTCAATATGAGCACAAGCAAGACCATACATACAAAGTGCCAGGTACCACTGTGGATTGTGTCTCTTGGAAAGAAGAGACTTGAACAGAGCTGTGAGGGGGGATTGACAGGTAAAGAAGAGGTCCCTAGCTTGGGCTTGTAAGGCTAAGATGGTCCCTGAGTTTATTTAGGGGGCATGGACAGGCAGAAGAGGGGAAGTTTTTTTATCCCTAGGCATGCAACATCTATTTCTGGGAGCCAAAAGTCAAAAGGGTCAGAGAGAAGCTGTGAGCGTTCACAGGAAAGCTGCAATAACCAGGGAGACTGAAAGATCTCAGTGCACTTGGCTTTATTAAAGGCAAAGGAGTGATTTGGTGGTGGTGAGGAGAAATGTGATCATATAACCTCTTTCAGTCTAGCAAGTAAACATCCTAAGTCTGGAATTTGACACTAGGATAATTCAGACCAGAAAGAAGGTGAATGTTTTTAATGGCTGAGGAAATTAGCTTTATTATGAGCATCTGACCAGGGCTGTGGTTGATTGTCTGTCACTGAAAACATTAAAATCAATCTCCGAGCTCTAGCTCTAGTTCAACTATTTGATTTGAAACTGGAATCAAATTTAGGGAAGTTCTGTGACCTCTGTTATGAAGGGGAGGTCACAGTCACATTGCTCCCTGCTGGCATCCATCTCTTGTTATTGGTGCTGGAAGAGCCATAAGCTTCTGAATCCAGGCAGAATACTAGTGCACTCTCTTGGTTTACTATGATATTGCCAGCCTGTCCTAAAGGACAATATTTGAGCTGCTTTTCTTCCTTTCTCCCTTCCTGTGCTAAGTGTTTCTGAAAATATAATACCTCGCTGTGCAGGAGGGAAACAAGCATCTGGTGTGCTTAGAACAGCAGAGGAGTAGGAGAGAGCTTTGCTATGGCTTACTTGGGGCTTGCTGGAAGCCTCCTTCTCTCCTTACAGATTTCCTCACATTTGCTGGGATTAAATAATGTCTTTTGGTTTTCCCTGTGCTGAAAGAGCAACGCAGAAGGAAGAGGGCTTGAGAGCTGCTGCCTCACTATTTTTAACCATACATAGTGTTTGGGGGGGGGG
>WBNM01039367.1:0-22335 GCA_013399055.1 Ramphastos sulfuratus | reverse complement strand
GGGGGGGGATAAAATCCCATGAGCACTTTTATTTTCACTGAACAATCTAGTTTTATTCCCTGTGGAGTGCAACGTAGGTGTTCCCCAGATTCCTAGGTGATGTGTTGCAGACCCTGAAGGGCTGCTGCATGTGCTAGTCTTGGCTTGTCCCTCTGCCCAGAGTGACTCTATCCCTGTCACTCCAAGTGTTTGAGTCACCGCTTTCTCTGCCTCTACAAAAGGCAGCAGAACTGCTACTGTTGTAGGACTACTGTTGAGAAAAGCAGTTATCAGTAATTTGAAGCTTATAATTGCATGTCTAATGTATCAGCACCTTTGTTGCTCATCAGAAGGGCTGTATAATTTTGTCATCTAATTCAGGTGATAACTGTCCATAGCCACAGAAATTACTTTACTTTGAAGTGATGGTCTCAACTTTTCACCAATATTTTGTACAGTTTGGGTTATTTAGACCTAGTAAATTGAATTCTTATTCTATGGTAAAATATGATATTTCAAAATTTGCTTTAGCTCCAAATTTGAAAGACAAGGAAAAAAAAAAAAAAAAAGTGGCATAAGGCAAAACATCACCTACCACTCTCTGTTACCCAAACAGTGATTGCATAACGTTTTGTTGCAATACTAACATTTAAAAAATAATTAAGAATGTGCATTAGTACTAAAGTAACACTGTTCAGATGAGGTTTCAAAGCAAAAATTGGAGGCACTTGCAGATTTTTCACACTGCAGTTTTGTGGAAAGTAGTACAAGTGTGCAGTGAGTTTCCATTTGGGCAAGAAGTTCTGCTAGGAATTATTACCACCTGCCTGCTTTGGGCTAGCTCTGCTGGGAAGCCCTGAAATGGTCCTGTCGCAGCCAGCGGCAGGTGAATTTAAGTGCACAGTGTTTTGCTGAAACCAGAGGAGATGTTGCGTCACATCGGAGTACACAGAGTTCCTGCTGTGCCGGCAGTGCCCAAGGTGGTTTGAGGTGAGGCTTCCGTGGGAAGCCGTCGTGGGAAATGCCTTCCCTGCAGCAGCCACTATGCGGCGCTCACGGCCCTTCTCTCTGTCTTTTTAGCCTGTGAAGATGGATATAAGCTGGAAAACGAGACCTGTGTGAGGTAAGGCGACTGCTCTGCCCTCCTCTTACCTCGCTGTCCTTAACATTAGTGTGGTGACCTGTCAGCACAATGAAGGCACTGAAACTCCCTGTTGTTTTCTGTTACTAGCTGCCCGTTTGGCTTAGGCGGATTCAACTGTGGAAACCGTAAGTACTGAGTTTTGCCTCTATTGTTTCCAGTGTCAGAAACAGGAAATTTGAAAGAAGTAACTGCAAATGACTATGTCTAAAGTGCAGTAGGTACATGTCACTCCTGTCACTGGTTTTTATTTCTTCGTTTTCTGTTGAAAATTATTCTGTTGACCTCTTCAACAAAGCTAACTTAATATATTATCTCCTAAGCAAAGGAGATCTCCTTTCTCTGACTACTCTTGTTATGATAGCACATTTAGTGGGCACTCCTGAATCACAGAATGACAGAAAGTTAGGGGTTGGAAGGGACCTTGAAAGATCTAGTCCAACCCCCCTGTCAGGGCAGGATTATCTAGAATAGGTCACACAGGAACACAAGGTATTTGGAGCTGAATCCATGAAATACTGTTTGAATTATCCATTAAATAGTGTTGAATAATTTTTCCCTATTAGAGAAGGGAATCCATCCACTATGGAAACAAACACTTGTTCTTCCTTCAGCAGGACATCCCCAACGCCAAACTTGAAATTTTAAGACAGTACTGCTCACAGAGAGAGGGAAGATGGGAAATAGTTCATCCGTTTGCAGGAGGGCCATGGGTGTGTTTACATTTGTATTTACAAGCACATTGCTGTTGCTAAGTGAGTCTTTGTCTTTCTCAACTGTAGCATATCAGCTCATCACTGTCGTGATTGCCGCTGCAGGAGGAGGACTTCTGCTCATCATGGGCATAGCACTGATTGTCACCTGCTGCCGGTAGGTACTGCCACCAGCCCTGGCTCACATACCATCCTCTCATTGGGTTCTGCTACACTTAGTGCTCCCCACAAGTGAACCCTGAAGGGTAAAAATGCAGAACAACACGACATAGGGTCGTGGGACATAGAGACATAGGGTTGCTATGCAAGTGGCTATTGCACTCTGCTTTAGTTTAGGACATACCTTTTTTCCCCCCGTTCATCAGGCTAAAAAAGTGAACTGGATGTCTCGTGAGGTTATGTGACTTCTTGTGGTTATTCTGCTTTGAACTGGAAGTGTCACCAAAGTGCATCATAAAACATAGTAATCATGTAGGGGTGTTTGGTGTCATTCAGACTAGCCTCTTGCAGATCTTCTTTCTTAGGAAATGCTGTAGTTAAGCACTTGGAGATTTGAATACTGTGTGGGTTCCCATGTTCTTCTTTCTTCCTGGATTTCCTTTACTATTTTATTGACTCCAGTGAAGACACACATATTCAAGAGACAATAATCATAAGCTGGAACAGGAAAAGTTCAGACTGAGCGTAGGAAAAAAATCATTCACTGAAAGGACAGTGAGGCAGTGGAAGAGGCTGCTCAAAGAGGTTATGCCATCTCCATCCTTGAAGATTTCATATGCCACCACATAATGCCCTGAGTAGCATAATGCCCTGACCTAATATCCAAGTTTTGCCTTGGAGTGGAATATTGAACTGTAGCCCTTCCAAGGGCATCTTTGTTCCCTGTCATGGTTTGTAACGTGAAGTAAATCTCCTGAAATCAGGTTGGAAGTATATACAAGATAGCAGAATAAGTTGTGTGTTCTCTCTTCTTTGTTACTTTGTAAACAGGAAGAATAAAAATGACATAAGTAAACTCATTTTCAAGAGTGGGGACTTCCAGATGTCACCGTATGCTGAATACCCGAAGAACCCCCGGGCACAAGAGTGGGGCAGGGAGACCATAGAGATGCAGGAGAATGGAAGCACCAAGAACCTGTTGCAGATGACAGATGTGTATTATTCGGTACCTATCCATAGCTTAACTATTAACCCTTTGTGCCTGATACACATTCCTTTATTTTTGCAAGTACAGATCCCTTTCCTGAAAATAAAAGAGCAAAGCAAATTCCAAAGCAAGGCATTGGGAGTCCTATGGGTTCTAGCTATTACACACGGTGAATACCACAAAGAGATGTCCTTAGGAAAAGTGCTCAAGACTCATTAGGAAAATTTTGGTAGGTGCCCTACATGTCAAATCCTAGAGTAGAGAAGAGCAGTTAAAGGTTTGGACACACTGCTAGGGATCCCTGTGGGTAGTTTTTTCCCTTCCACCCTCACTGATGATGCTGGAAGATTGAGACCTCTGCCTGGGGGTCTTAATACCAAGATGTGAAGATGCTGGGCTGCATGTTATTCCACTCGTCTACTCTCCAGGGTACAGGCTCCTTCCTGCAGCAGAAAGGATGTGTAAAGAGCATCCCTTCGGCTCTGAGGGAAGAAGTGGCAGGGAAGAAGTGATGGAGGAGCAATAGGCTGTGTAGGGCACAGAAAGACCAAAGCACAAGACCTGCTGTCATGCTTGGTACCATCTTAATGTCTATATCCAGAGCTGTGATACTGGTGTATCACTTGTCACTTATCTACGGCAGTATACTTAAGAGGAGTTACTCATGTGAGTAAAGGTTGCAGAATTTCACCTAAATCATGTATTCTGTACTTCTGCTTTTGAGAGCAGAGAGCAGCAAGCAGTACTTTTTCTTTTTTGTTTTGTTTTGTTTGGTTTGTTTTTTCTGTCTTGTATTTTAAGATTTCCTGTATGTAAATTTGCCGGGTTGCATGGCACGAGGGATTCTCTTCCTTTCCCTCCTTCCTGTTTCCAGTAACAATGAAATATTTGGAAGTGAAAATGTATTTCCTAAACAGTTTTGAAGGCTTTTGTTATGCTGGTAACTAGAAAGAGGAGCTTTTAGTGAACAGTAGATGATGAGGGCTTTGCATGGATGTGCTGTGTTTAACACATCTGACTGGGTGGCTTGATGTTATTGACTGGATGAAAGGATTGTGCAGTTACGGTCTGATACCAAAATTCCTCAGGAGATTTACATAAGAGAAAGGAAGGTCAGATTATTTTATTTTATACTAATTTTGAAAAATTATTTATTTATAATTCAAGTTCTTATGTTGAGAGGATAAGTGCCTATAGAGGGAGAGGAGTGCTCCTAGAAAGTAACCAAAGCAGGAGAATAACTTTGACTTTCTAGAAAACTTTCCTTGAAGAATGGGTCTGGGACAATATCCTTTTTATAAGAGTTATTTCAATACCTGAGATCAGCAGCACAGTTCTCTTGGATTAAAAATTAGCTGTGTAGTTCGAGTGCACTCGGTGAACTTCAAGTCTGCTAATGGCAAGATGCTGAAACTAAATTGAGTCAGTGTAATACATAACTCCCATAGTAAAAATAATTCTAGGTTTTAGACATTGTTCCTTCTAGCTACTGAAATAAATTCTCCTTAATGCACAGTGTCGCTACCTTTCCTAGGAGTTAAGTGTGAGAATAAGACATTTTTTTTTTTTCCCCCTGATGCAGCCAACTGGACTGAGAAATCCTGAACTGGAAAGAAACGGACTTTATCCTCCCTACACTGGTTTGCCAGGATCTCGACATTCGTGCATCTACCCTGGACAATACAATCCATCCTTCATTAGCGATGAAACCAGAAGGAGAGACTATTTTTAGCAAAGAGTGGAGAGAGGGTGGAAGATTGGCACACTTCTGTGGCCTGTCACCGCCAGGTACAATCTGTCTCCTGGGCAGTCCAGCTGACATCAATCTACTCTTCCCATTTAACAGGAAGGACTTTTATGCCAAGCGTTACTGCCCTGAGGAGTGGTTACACCTGCTGAGCAGCAGAGAGGGAGGAAGTAGAGGAGGGAATGGCTTGAAGTAAACATCACTATAAGACCCAGATGGAACTTAACACACGTACTCCAGATTTGTTCTGTGCTGCTTCTTCACTCTTTATGCTACATGGCAAGCATGGATCAGTACAGGCAGAGGAACTGTGCCCAGCACTCTGCATTGAATACCACTAGGGAGTGTTTTGTTTACAGATCTTGTTTGCTGTTGACTGTGCTTGTCACCTTAGCCAGCCTTCATGCCAAGATTCACTGTTCATCTGCTTTTGGTAGGGCAGGTTTGTCCACTTCCTTTCATGTTGCTGCTTTGCTTTCTTTTTCGTATATGACAGGAAAGCAAGCATGTCCTCTGGCACTCACCTTCTTGGTGGCAGAAGTTCTCCAGATGGGTGGGTTCTTGCTGGAGCCTGGTACCTGGCAATGTTGGCTGAATTCATGGATTAGTTGTCTCCAAGGACTACAGGAAAGTTAGTCATACCACTGCAATTTCAGCTGAAAAAAAGACACAGTTGATCCTATGTGCTTTTTGCAAACTTGCTGTGTACAGGCAAGAGTCTGAATATGTTGGGGTTTTTGTCAGTCTTCATTATTCAGTAGAGATACCACTACTTGTCATCCCAGGGCTTCCATATAGAATATTATGAGGCTCTATTTCCCTGCAGGTATTTAATATCTACAGAAACAGCAATATAATGTTAAATAATTGCTTACAAGAAAGAAAAAGGTGAGCTGGGAATTCAGCTTGTTCCTTGCAAGGAATCTGGGAACGAGCAATAATGCTATAGCCCTGTCTGGGGAGGTAGAACCAGAATTCTGGGCACTGCAATTGAGACATAGTTTTGAAGCCTCCACAGCCCCCCTGGGCTTCTGTAGGAGCTGTGAAGGCTTTCAGTACATTGGAAAATAAGGGTCCTGCAGTCAGTTGCATTTAAGGAAGAGGGAAATGTGATGCTTTCAGCTGTGACATACCAAAGGTCACTTATATTGAAGTGTTTTATGTTCTTCCGTCCTGTTTTTGAGGCAGGCTTTCTCACCTAGCTGTGTTAATTAGTATTAGGGATCCTGGCAAAACCTGAAGAGTGTGAGTTACTTACATTTCTCACCAAAGATTACATTGAAAGCTCATAAACTGTATTCTGACTTGAGCTGGGTGTTGAAGGAGACCTTATTGATTATTTACTACTACCTTTACTGCATCATTAACTTGAGTCATCCAAGATAAGTATCCAAGATGTGTATTCTTCCCTTAAATGTGATTGCACTTTCGATTCAAACTGGCTGCTTGTATGAGGATAGCAAATGTCACAGTTCCTTAACCATTAAGCCAACATCTCTGTTGTGCATACATATACTACTTTCCCTGAAGGGCAAATACCCTCTGATATTCCCTCTCCCCTGCAGAGCTCATAAAGACTCAGTGCCTACAAGTGATTTATAAGGTAGCTCAGCTCACTGAAGCACTAAGGACCACAGGATGTGTCCCCTCAAAGTGCCTAACTCCAAATGAGAACAGCATTTCAGATGCTAGTATGTCGTGTGGTTGCTCCCCAGAGGTGAATGTGGAATGATGAGGAGCAGGTGGTAGTACTTGTGTCCTACAGATGCTGTGAGTCCCTTGATCTTTTCCCAGTCACTCCATAAGCTGTTGTGTTTCCCTATCAAAAGTGAGCAGCAGCTTCCCAGAGGAAGGGGAGCTCGCACTAGGTAATCATCAGCTGCACGGGCTAAGAGGTTTTTGGTCTCTGTTCATATTTACTTCTATTTTCTCAAAACTGTGAAGTGGGAAAGGCATCACAAATGTGTTTGAGAAGACATAGTTTGGTGCACCAGCTGTAGCACACAGAGTCTGTCTTTTTATGCCTCACCCCTTATCTACTGTGTAGAAAACAGTGTGGGCTTGCAGAAACCAGGTCTTTACAGATGCCATGGGCAATATGCTTTGCACTTACATGATCTTATGGTGGCAATGCATGAAGCTTCATGCCTGTCTGATGTATAATCAGCCTTGCAGGTGATAGTACACAGCTTGTCTCAGCTGCAGGGAAGAAATGAACAGATGCTTATGGGAGATACAGCTGCCTAAGGAGCTATATTTCAGGAAAATTCTAGTTACAATATCAAAAATAGTTTAACAGGTAAAGCACGAGAACTATCTGTTCCCTGCCATGCTGGCCAGTATTTCCAGTCCATCAATGATGTTCTTCCTTTCATTGGCAGGTGGTATCTTCATTTTACAGGATTTGCTGGATGATATGAACTAAGGGCTTGAGCCTGCTGTGCTGTGGGCACTGGCTGGGTTGTTTCTGTGTGAGTGAGTTGCCTCTATTTTTGAGAATGCCTAGGACAGAAAGGATTGCCTTTCCCATGGTGTGGAAAAGGGTTTCATCTGTACTACAAAAGAAGGGGGAAACTGGGATTCATGGTAATCTAAGTTCAAAGCATATAGATGAGCACTGGGCTCTACCTCTATTGACTAAAGTAGCTTAGCAAAGCAGCAATGGTAGAACTTTACCACATGCCAGCTTTCTGTCAGATAGGGAAGAGTTTAGGCATATGCTCATAGGCAAATCTGTTTAATTGCTTGGTTAATTAAAACACAGGAAATGTTCCTCTGTGTGCCAAGTACAAAGTAGGAAATACCAACTCACAATTGCAGATCAATTTTTATATATAAAAAGTAACAGGGACTGTATGAACAAAACTCCTGGTCTGTATCTCATAGCAAATTGCAAATTGGAAGGGATTCGAGTAGAAATTAGACAGGACCGTTCCTAGTTGAGATCACACAAAAGTTTGCAAGTAATTAATTTTGATTTCTTAACGATCTTCAAACTCTTCTTAATGTTGTATAGGGAACTAAAGCATCTCAGTAAAGCCAGCAGGATTTTCTGGGCGAGGACTTTACAGTTGTTTCCTTTGGAAAATGATAAATTTTATAGCATCCAAATTTTTTCTCTTCCAGAGCAGGTAAACACTAGGGAATTTCTTATGAGAATGTGTCCATTGCAGCCTGACCTTTCTTTTAACTTTGGTAAGAAAAGAGTACCAAACTGAATGCATATCTCAGAGGAAGAGGAGAGTCTCTCCTAGCCTGCATCACCTTCTCTGGAACTTCTAGGAGACCCCACTCAGCAAGCAGAGATATAGGCAGGTGCCAGCACTGGGATAAGAACAGGTGCTTTCCCACACAGTGATCCAGGAAGTATTTGCAGAGTTGATTGATGCAGCCAGGGATGATTCAGTCTCTATTAACTTAACCACTCCCTGTGCTGTGATGCTTCTCTCTTCACCCAAGCCCCACCAGTTCCCAGCTCCACTAGGTCAGAAGGGGTAGGGGGAGTGCAGTGTGTTTTGTCACAGTTATGACAGTTACTTTACTGCAGTTATTTACAACCACATCCCGGCAGTAATGGGCTTGCCCTGTCACAGCAGCGATAAGACTTGCTTCTGTGCAGCTCACCTTTGTTAAAGCTGCTGCTGGAATCGTCTCTGCTTTCATCTCTGCCATAAACATAACACCCTCTGGCAGTGCAGTGGGGTTTGTCACTCCTGCTAGGTGTGAGAGGTTGTCTTCACGTACCCTCAAACCCACTTTGAAATGTGGATGCCTCTCTGGTCATGCAGTAAAATGCCTGAATAAGTACATCTTATTTGTCAGACTATCTAGATTACTTTTAGCTACCAGAAATTGCAAATTTGTGACCATACCGGATGCTTTTGCCAAGTGGAATTGCTCTGCACTGTCCATGACTGTAAGATAGAAGTGGCATGTTTCCTGTAAGGAGAATGCAAGTAGTTCAGCCAGATGTGGGAAGAGGAAGGAAAACTATACCTATGCTGCACTTCTAGAAATCTGCTCTTGTTTCTGGCTGCTTTGGAAAGCTAGGGGAGCAGTCAGCAAAGGCAGTTTTGTATGGCTGTATTTTTTTATTAACTTTGGAAAAAATGCTACCTTTGTTGCTTGCTGGGAAAATATGTGGGAGGCACATGCTTGCTATTATACTGCTCTGCCAACTGTGCTGACAAAAGCCCTTCACCCACAGAAATACTCCTGACAGCCAGCTTAAGAGAGGCAGCCTTGGTGAACAGAGCAGCAAAACACAGGGATTGTTCAAAAGAGAAGCTCATACATGCAGCCTTCCAGCATCCCTACCATACACTGCTGGCCACCTCTCCCAGCTGCACTGCAAAAATCAGGGGCCTTTTAGCATGCTTTTGAAACGTCACAGCACTGAATTGAGCTGTATAAGAGAAAGACAGGACAGGATCATTTTAATGCCTGTTGTCCCCCACATTTAGAGCATTAGGTAGCACAACAGCAATGAATCTCATTGTTGCAGCATGGTCGTGTACTGAGTCAACCTTTGTGAAAGGTATTTGCCTCCATGCTAAGTGGTATTAAAAGTCTTTAAAAATAGCAATAAAATTGCAGTTAGAGAGAGGTGTTTGCCATTGTCAAATTGTTTCCACCAATACTCATAAAGGCTTTTTGCTGGGACCCGGGAGAGCAGCAGACTGGGTTTGGACGTGGCTACAGACACACCAAGTGCGGCCCTATGACTTGCCTCTAATGCTGGTCAACAGCCATATGTGTTCAAAATCCAGCTGGACTTCTGATTCCCTCATAGTGATGTTTAGTCTTTAGTTTTCTTCCTTAAATTAACAAGAACGGATGCATTTTCCTTAAATGCCCTTCCTGTGCTGACTAATGTTTTTTCCTCTTTACACACATCTGCTATAGTGACTGGGGTAACTCACCCATGGACTCTAATGACATATATTTTTAGGCATGAATTACCCTACCACCAAGGTCACCTGTGTGTAGTACATGCTTTCCAGTGTCTCTGTATTCTGTCTGGTTTTGTGATACCATTGCTGTCTTTCCATTTTGTATTTATTGTTTTAAAATATTCTTCTTTCTTACTGTAGCAGGACCTGTATTATGTGAGATTGAACAAAGCAGGTTCAAGACCCAAAAAACTTTCCTGAGGAGAGAATTAATGTGAATTTTGAATAGCTGTTATACTGATCACTCAGCCTGTTTCCTGTCATATAAGATTTGGGGACTTAGAGATGCTTCCTGCAGTCACAGATAAGAAATACTCTTCAGTTCACTCTTATTCGGTGTCTCCCAGTTTCATAAATGGTATCCACTATATGCTTGTAAGATTTTGGGAGCTTTACAATGTGCATTTAATTCTGCATTCTTTTGAACTCTTGAAATTGGAAAGCAGGACAGAAATCCATGAGGGGATGATAAACAAACAAACAAACAAAGGGATAAAAAAAGGAAGGAATATATTTACTTGTTTTGCAGAAGTAAACATCTAAAGTGAGTGTGGCTTCTGTATTATAAGGTCATATGTGGGATGACACTTCTGTGTGTGGTTTGTGTTGTGTGTGTAATGTCCCCATTGAGGGAAAACCAAGAGAGGGTGTCTGATGTTCCTCAAAAGTAACATGCAAATGCAGAGTCCCTCAGTCTTTATTCTGGTGAAGTACTAGAAGAGATGGGAGTCTCATTTGGGTTAATGACTGCAGCAGGCCTCCCCCAGATCTGCAAAGTCCTGTGTGGAAAAGTCCTGTGGAATACAGTAAAAACTAATCACTTCCTTCAAAGAGCAACATAGAATTCACTTGACATAAAAAAAGTCTCAAAAAAAATCTGCTAGGGTGGGTTCACTTTAAAGAAAAAAAAAACAAAATAAATACTTCCTAGTTTCCTTTAAAAAAGAAATTCTGTAAAACTTAGCCATTTGTTTCAAGCCCTGTTTAATTCTACAGGACTTCTGACAGAAGGTCAAACTTGGTGTGTAAAATCATAATGATTTATTGGATCAGCTTGCAGAAGTGCAGTAGTAAATCTCACTGTTTGTGAGCTCTGTTTCAAAAGATAAATGTATCAGCATTTGTTTGTGCTTTTTTTATAAACCTGAATGTAAACCTGCTTTATTTTCTTTACATTGCCCTGTTCCCTTATCTCTTGAGTGTTGGCTTCCAAGTCACTGGGTTCTGAGAACATCTTCCAAACCAGTATTATTTAAAGTTGTATCATATTTTCAGCCTCCACTAATTATACAGTACTGTAGTAGCAAAAATATAATTTTTAAGGATTGGATTATTTTTATACCTGCATCCAATATTATTAAATCTGGCGTTCTAGTCAGTATTGTACAAGAATACAATAAAACTATGAATATCACCATGTCTCAGCTTTTTTATTGTCTTTAGCTTTCCCTGTACAGAGATACACATCCAATTTTAAATTATTGTAATTAGAAATTTGATCGAGAAAATAAGATTTTTGTTTTTATTTTGGTTCTCCCTTTTTTTTGTTGTTGTTCTTTTGTTCTTCTGGTGAATGAATAACTAAGATGAAAAACCAAGAGGAAGTGGGTATGCTCTGTTGTGCTAAATGAACTTCTGCTCAGCTGAAATACAGATTGTGTTCTGATATGTTTATTTCAGTAGCATTAAGCAACTGAGATTAATTTTACTTTTTTTTCCTCAATATAATTTTTCACCCTGCTGGGATTATAAGAGAATTGGTGAAGTTGTGTGTTTGTATGTGTAAGTGCATGTTGGAGGGCAGAGGAGGGGCTGGTGCAGCAGGGCTGTGTGTAAAGGCAAGAGACTGGCCATGACCACAGTGAGATCAGTCCTACCTCAGTAAGTACTATCAGGGACTGGGAAGAATATATGGCTGAGTGTCTTTCAGAGGAGAAAGGAGGGTACCTTGAATCCAGATGAACACAGTGTTTGGTCCAGGCCACTGCGAAGAGGCATGATGTGGAAAAGCATCTGGAGTAATGACAGGTATGTTCATCTGGGACAATCTTTTGTCATAGTGCTCCAGAGTACAACACTGAACTGCCACAGCAATTGGATGGAACTAAGGTGGAATTCATCTGCTCTGCTAGAAGTTAAGTGGCTGGTTTGAGCCTACCCTCTAGCTCCTCCAGTAACCATGAAAAGAGATAATTCTCCGCAGAGGGTAGCTCACTCCATGATAAGATACCCCTCAGCCTGAACAGTAGTGTCACAAGATGCCACACTAAACAGCTGCCCTGGGTGAAGTGAGTGCCACTTGCAGAGAATTGGTGAGTCTAGAACATACTTGTTGCTACATCCTGAGTCTTTAGTCTACTTTCTGCTGTGAAATAGTAAAGAATTCTGTTATATGCCTGTACTGGTTTGAGGCTAAATGAAATATTTTAATGGAGAAAATTATAGGCTGTGAAAAGAAAACAATGGTGATGTCTACTTCACTCATAGGCTTGCTGAGATGTATAAGAATAAGAACACAAACATAGATAAGACACTCACACAGAGAGTCTCGTTCTCTCTAGATGGTCTGGACCCCTCTGCTAACCTAACTAACCACTTTCCTTTTAACCCCCTGGCCAATCCTCCAAACTCACCTTGCACATGAGGCAGACCCTGGGGTAAGGTAGAGGGATGGGAAGAAGGTGGAAGGGTGGTTGGGAGCCCCTCCTGGGGACTCTGATTTCTGGGAGGGGGATTGTGTTTCTGTATTACATTTAACTTGTGTATTTCTGTAGCTATTCATGTATATTGTGTATATATCTGCTTGTATATTGTGCTGAGCTGTAAATATAGCTTCATCCCTTAACTTCCAGCTGGCCGAGTCTAGTCTGGGTGATTTTACAAAGCGTGGGGGAGCGAGGAACTCCCAAACCACCACAATGCCTGCACATTGTCTAGTAAGACTCTGGCAAGAAAAAAATGAAAGCAAAACTTGACTGAATCCTGGGGTTCTGTTTGTTAACAGTCCCTCAGCATTGTTACGAATACTATTGCAAGTAATTTTATTTTCTGTGTGGTATTAGTATCTTTTAAGGAAATAGGCAGTGCAAAAGCATTGCTCAGAACATTGCTGTGAGATTAATTAAAAGACCTTTGGTAGTTACAGACAAGCACGTGATTTAACAGTCCTGCCCACTTTGGATTTGCATACCAGTACTTCTGGGATGTTGGGTGCATCCACAGAGTGTGCTCTCAACCATTTTGAGAACCACCTCAAAAGAAGTCCCCTGCTTCCCCCGATTATGAGTGAACCTGTGTGAATAGCACTTTGATGCAGGTTTCGTGGAGGTTTTTTTAAATTTTAGCTAATTACAATGTCTACTGTTACTTCTTTGTGTAATATACAGAGGGTGAACCAAATTTAAGTGAGGTAGTGAAATATGTAGTAATCTAGTAAGGATTAGAACTGAAGAAATACACAAGAAGAAAGTATTCAGCTGATACATATGAACAACTGTAAAAGCCACTTCTTCCTACTTCAGCATAGGTCTTCTGGCAGCATGATTACCCTTTGATTATATGTAACTTAGAGTTACATAATTATATGCACCCTCTAATAGATACTCCTGTTTTCTGCCTTAAACAGAGATCAGGACAAGAGAACAACTACTGTGCTTGTTGCTAAATATAGCAGACTTTGTACTCCACAGTAATTTGTCCNAGGCATCACCATTGTTTTCCTTTCACAGCCTATAATATAATTTTCTCTATTAAAATATTCCAATTAGCTCAAACTAGCACAGTGTTCCTGGTTGTCATACCTGACCTTTGACATACACTAATTTGGTTTTACAGCTTCTGGAAAGTTTTTATTGTTTCTGCAAAGGAAGTTGTTTTTTTTTCATCCCGTAATTCCTTATAGGACATGACACATGCTGTGGCTATGTGAGGCTACCTGGGTCTAACAGTCAATTATCTACTGTCTAAACATGTGCTTAGCAACTTCATTAATAATTGCATTAGAACTGCTGATGTTTCATTGACACTGGTTCTCCAGTTTTGGCAACTCTCTGTGTCTGGTCTCCTAAACCATCAAATCCTCTTTTACTAATTCCCCCACAAACTGGAAAAGCAATGGGGCACATTCAGCCTGTCACCCCTCTTCTGCCCAGTGAGAGACTGTCATGACCACTGTTGTGTCATGAAATGGACAGGGAAGGGCAAGCAGAACTTAGTGATCTGGCATGTGAAGGGATGTGTTTATTCGGTGCATTATTTCCTGGATGAACTGGTGCTTTCTGTATTGCAAATGATTCACACTACCCAAACTTGGATCATGATAAACAGGAACAACTAGGTGAGAATTGTAGAATCTTGCCCATAGAATGGTTTGAGTTAAAGATTATCTAGTTCCCCCCGCCACCTCTTATGGGGTGAAGCTAGATAATCTTGTCCCATGTCCCATTAGATGAGGTTGCTCAAAACCCTTCTAATGTGGCCTTGAACACTTACAGAGATGGGACATTCACAGCCTTTCTGGGCAACCTGTTCCATTGTCTCACCACATTCACAACAATTGAGACATAGTTTTAAAGCCTCCACAGCCCCCCTGGGCTTCTGTAGGAGCTGTGAAGGCTTTCAGTACATTGGAAAATAAGGCTCCTGCAGTTGCTTGCATTTAAGAGAGAAAGAAATGTGATGCTTTCAACTCTGACGTACCAATGGTCACTTATGTTGAAGTGTTTTGCTTTCTTCCATCCTTATATCTAATTGAAATCTCCTGTTTTCCTATTTAAAGCCATTCCCCCTTGCTCCTATCACTACATATCCTTGTGAAAAGTCCTTCTCCGTCATTCTTGTAGACCCTTTTCAGGTATTGGAAGGCTCTTAAAAGGTCTCTCTGGAGCCTTCTCTTCTCCAGGCTGAACAGCTCTCAAGTCTGTCTTCATAGGAGAGGTGTTCCATCTCTCTGACCATCTTTCTGACCCTCTTCTGGACTCAGTTCAACAGGTTCATGTCCTTCTTACGTTAATCACTCCAGAGCTGAACACAGTGTTCCAGGTGAGGTTTCATGAGGGCAGAGTACAGGGGGACAATCTCGATCTGCTCATCATTCTTCTTTTGATGCAACGCAGGATACAGTTGGCATTCTGGGCTGCAAGTGCACATTACTGCATCATGTCGAGCATGACCCTCAATCCTCCTCTGCTGGGCTGCTCTCAATCCACTTATCATACAGCCCGTATTTGTGCTACAGACTACTCAAGAATGGAATTGAACTCTAAAAATATAGGTAATGCAGACCAACATATTCAACCATCAGANCTGGCAGAGGGAAGATTTAGACTAGATGTTGGGAGGAAGTTCTTTCCAGTGAGGGTGGTGAGGCACTGGAACGGGTTGCCCAGGGAGGTTGTGGCTCCTCCCTCCCTGGAGGTGTTCAAGGCCAGGTTGGATGAGGCCTTGAGTAACCTGTACTAGTGGGAGGTGTCCCTGCCTATGGCAGGGGGTTGGAACTAGATGATCCTTGAGGTCTCCTTCCAACCTTACCATTCTATGATTCTACACCGGTGTGACCAGCAAAGGTGTGCCACTTACACCTGCCAAAGACCTAACTGTAATTTTCAGTAGTGCTCTGGGATGCTCTTTTGATCCTACACACTTGCTTCATACTTGGCAGGGAGATTTTAAAGTCTGGACTAGTTTAGTTGCACCTTGAGGCAACATTTGAAAATTGGGACGTTTCGTGATGATTTAAAATTCTGGATATGGGAGATGGCTGTTGCCAGAGGACCAGTGGCACGCAGCTCTGCCAGATGCTCTCCACAGGCAGAGCTGTTCCCCTCTGCGTACTGATTTCCAGTTGAAGCACATACCATGGATCCCCAAAGGGCTGGTGCACAGGGATGATGGTATCCCTCGAGGCTCACAACACAGTCTGCTCAGGACTGAAATTCTTCATTCAAGCAAACTTTTGAGTTTAGTTTTTGGCTGCCCCTGCTCTGTGTGAAGCAAAGCCGGGAGGGCAGTAGTGGCCTGGCACAGAGGGCAGATACTGCCCAGGCAGTGTCACACAGGGCACTGCAGCCAAACCCTTCCCAGACATTTCCTTCCCATTTTCTGTCAGCTCCCTGGCAAAGGAGAGTCTTAAGGAGGGATCTGGAGGAAATGAAACGGCCAGGCTGGGTGACTGACTTGGGACTGCGCAGCAGCAGGGACAGAAGCTGGATCCAGCATGAACTGGAGTAAGAAGGGGACTGCAGGGATCCCAAGCATGCCCCACGCCACCTTCACAGGCTGACCCTCCTTCCTGGCTGGGGCCAGTGTGATGGGCCCTGTCTGCCCTTTACTCCCCAGCATCTTTGGCCCTACAGCTACCTGACAGGAGGCACAAGCTGGCCTATGCCCAGGGTCACCTGCTCTCTGCTCCTGAGGTACACCCTTAGCCTGGCCTGAATCTCCATTGTGGTGGCTCCTGCCTTGGGCAGGCCCACTGGGCAGCCATCATGACTAGGCCCCGGGCCTTGCACTGAATGTCTTGCTGGGAGGGCACAGTAAGACCACAATATCGGGTTCTTAAAGCTTAGAAACTGCCATGGTGCTCCCCTGGGCTCTGTGAGCCAGCCCCAGGCTGCCACAGGGCAGGACAGGTACTGCCATGGGATCACTATGGGGACTAGGGGTAGCTGCAAGGAGCAGGTTGCACTGGAGGGGCTTTGGGGTCAGGGATGCCATGAGGAGATGGAGGTAAAACATCTCACTGCTCAGGCTCAGTGCTCTGAGCAGGGCTGCATGGCAGACCACAGAGGGATGAGGCTGTTCCTTCCCCGTGCTACCGGGGAGGCGCCCAAACATTCTTGTGGTCTGTAAGTCATTGATGTTTCCTGGTTTGGTGCAAGGTAAAAGCTTAGGACAACACTGAGCTCAACAATGACTTGAGTAATACTTCTGGTCCCTCCCACTCTCCAATATACAAGTAAAGACACCCTCTGAATATGCATGATTAGAACATGAGACTGCATGTGTGGTTCTTAAAATAGCATGTCAAGCAAAAGCAGGTAAAGGAAGAGATGTTTAACATAGAGAGCTCTTACTTCACGTTCAGAAATATTTTCACAACCTGCCAGTGCTGCTGGCAGTGGATTTTGTTGGAGGAGATCAGCTCCAGAGCTCTTAGAGATGGTTTTGTGGGGGATATACAGAAGGTTACTCACCCTTCTTGTCCATGTCTGATAATAACAGGATAACATCTGTTTATTTCACAGGAAGACTTTGCTAGTAGCTGTGGCAGGGTTCAGGATTACCTAAACCTTTGGTGAATCACAGAATTGACCAGGTTGGAAAAGACCTCTGAAATCATCAAGTCCAACCTACCACCTAACCCTTCTAATTAACTAAACCATGGCACAAAGTGCCTCATCCAGTCTCCTTTTAAACATCTCCAGGGATGATGACTCCACCACCTCTCCAGGCAGCCCATTCCAATTGGAAATCACTCCGTGAAGAACTTCTTCCTAACATTTAGCCTAAACCTGCCCTGGTGCAGTTTGAGGCTGTGTCCTCTTGTTCTGTCACTGAATGCCTGGGAAAAGAGATCAACCTCTTGCCTGAAAAAGAGGAACTGAAAATCACTGCAGGCCATATGATTTCTAATGGTCTCAAGCAGTGCATTTTACTGGAGCACAAAGCAGAACCAATACATTGTTCGCTTAGAGAACTTGAGCAGGTTAGTCAGCTAAAAATAAGAGGGATTGGGAAAACTAGATCTTGCCCAAAGAGACCTTTTTTTTTTTTTTTTTCCTATCTTGGAATTTTAAGAGACATCCTAGGATGAAATGTCATCAAGTATCTGTATCTCACCTATTTTCCCTGTATCACAGCTGTGTTACCTGCCTCATGGTTTTCTAGGATATTTCTCCTTCTGAATTTGTTGTAGTCCTGCTCCAGCATGACCATCCCTGCTTCCAGAGGTATCCCTAGCACAAACACTCCTCCTCTCAAGAAAGAAGTCCTTGCCACTCAGATAAAGTCAAACATCTGCTGCCTGTTCTGAGTACTCCCTCTTCTCTTGCCATGCCACTTTAATAAGATGGCAGCAAACAGAACAGCCAAAATCATTGCCAGAAAGGCCAAGGTCAGTCCTGTTTTTCTGTGGTCAAAGATGCAGATGTTGTCTGTTGCTTTCTACCCTGTTCACAGAATCACAGAATGGTGGGGCTTGAAAGGGACCTCTGGAGATTATCTAGTCTAAGCCTCCTGCTAAAGCAAGTACACCTAGATCAGGTTGCACAGGAATTCATTCAGGTGGGTTTTTAAAGAAGCAGATTCCACAACCTCTCACATACCTGTTCCAGTATGCCAGCACCCTCGAAAGTAAAGAAGGTTTTCTTTAAGTGAAACCTCCTGTATTGTAGTTTGCACCCATTGCCCGTTGTCCTATCACTGAGCACCACAGGGAAGAGACCAGCCCCATTCTCTTGACTTCCACCCTTTAGATATTTATGTGCATTTGTAAGATTCCCCTCTGCATCTTCTCTTTTGCAGGATAAAGAGCCTCAGGTCTTTCAGTGTCTCCTCCTAAGAGACTTGTTGCAGTCTCCTAATCACATTTGTGGCCCTCTGTTGGACTCTCTTGAGGAGTTCCCTGTCCCTCTTGAATTGGAGAGCCCAGAACTGGGCATAGTATTCCGGGTGCAGCCTCACCAGGGCGGAGTACAGTGGCAGGAGAACCACCCTCAACCTGCTGTGGAGCAGTAAGAAGTGCTTTGGCATATAATTTTGCATATAAGGAAACAGCAATTGGAGTCTGAGGTATAGAGCTTGTCTGTAATGGAGGGGTTGTTGGAAGGGAAGTGAGCATGTAGATCCCAGGGACTCTGCTCTTAGTGCATAATTAACATGTCTTGGGATGGGATAGCTGCTCCTGCTTTAAGATTAAACAGCACCCTCCATTTAATTTGCAGTAAAGTTATCAGCACGGGGAGCTTGCAGGGGGTTGCTGGTGTGCTGTCAGTTCCCATGTGTGCTTATGCAGCGGTAACTTCCTTGTGTCAACAGGTCTCAAACATTTTTGACTTAAAGGAAGAACACTGCAGATCTGGAAATCTCCTCCCAGCCTAAAGAGGGAGAAAACCACAGCTTGAATCTATCATTTGCCACTTGCCACCATGACGTCAGCTTTGGGCTGAACTCTTTACCTGTGGCTGGGACCTTAAATAGGCTGACGCCAGAGGAGAGAAGTACTTTCACTTGGGTTTAACAGCAGGTAGCAGCAGCAACAGAAGCAGCAATGAGGCACTGCACATTCCTCGCTGTGTTGCTTATTCTGGTGTTGAGCCTTTTGAAAGGTAAGAAACACTATCTTCTGTTTTGAGATTTATCAGGGCAGCTATTCTGTGGCAGTGAATGGCTTGCTTAGTACTTTCAGCAGCTGCTGAGAGCCTGGAGGTCAGCGGCAATGCACTATTCAACACATCTAGATTTTGATTAATTAACAACTGAAAATGTGACTGCAAGCCAATGGGTTTTCCCTGTTCACAGAACAATGCAAAATCACTGCAGTTGCGATTAATGTGATTTAGCCTATTCCAAGAGCAGTTTTCAGGACCTGCCTACTAAACCCAGATAATTCAAGCTCTGTTACAGTCATAACAAAAGGTAAGACTGTTCCATGCCAGTACCCAGGAAAAGGAGTGTTGCTGCTGGCCTTCTGATCAGAAGTTCCTTAAACAATTGGTCTGGAAAACGAGACCACCTGAGATGCCTCACAGAGCATTTGTTCCCTCCTGCTGGAACTAATGATTGGGAACTTCACCACCAACTTGAGTGGCAGAGGGCTGTGCCATAGTCTATTCAAACTGAAGGGCAGGTGTTGTTCCTTAAACACTTACTTCTTTTTCTGGCATTGTGACAAGATTTGGTAGTTGTGGGCCAGAGACAATTGCCCGTCACTGACACTCAGTGACAGATATGAGGAAATGTAGGCATTGGCAGAAGTAGAGTTAAGGGAACTATATGAAGTTTGTTGTAACTAGATCAGGTTACAGATCATTTCAGGAGATGTGAGAGGACAGGAACTCTCAGCTAACATAGGGCTAACAAAGTCATGTGCCAAATTAAGACCTTCACTGATGCTGTTAAGCTTGCAACTGGTGATAGGTGGTTGGCTACTGTGAGTGAACATATATATTTCCAGAAACATCTACAACATGCTACAGACAATTTTTTATCTATAAATTATAAGCATAGAAGTCTTCAAGATTATCAGTTGATTGATTTTCTGTTTTGAGGCTTGTGGGTAACATGAAGATATTAAAAATCCTGACCCAAGAGCTACTGAAAGCAAAGTGAGTCTTTTTCTTACTCCAACAGACTTTTCACCGGGAAACAAAACCTTTTCCATCCTAAGCAAACATTGTGAAAGCTTTGCAGGATGTGTCTGTTTGAATAGTAACAGCAAAGGCCCTGCCCTTCTCAGCAGCCAGATGTCTGTTATTCCACAACCTGTTGTAGCATCTGTTTCTTTGTCTGTGTAGTAAGGCCCTAAGTCTATTAACGTATCCTGTTTCATTGCACAGAGGGTGGGGTCTACACAGGGCCATAAACCAGCCCTCTTTTCTTTGACAAACACATCAGCAAGTTTCAATTGCAGTTCATGTGTCCTGCTATCATCACAGATACAATTCTCCCAAGTCCAAAGACTATTCCTGAACAATGGTTTGCTGTAGCTTCTCTACAGATACAACAACCTAACAGTTGTAGACTCAGGATTAGCTCTGTAACAAATTACTGCCCCCAAATATGCTATAAGAAGGCAGTCTAAATAATGCTCCAAAGCCATGGCCTGTGGCCCACACAGATTTGTGGAATCATAGGTTATAGGCAAAATATACATTTTACCCTGACTCGGGGAGATATAATGCTGCCTATAGCACTCAGAGACCAGTTGAGGCAGAAAGAACTGCTGTAATTGCTCGTTTCCCTTTCACCTGGATTACTTGAGATGCTCACTTTTCTACATCAGCTTTACTGACCAGAAGAAAAAAGTTCACAAAATTTGCCTCTGGATTTTCAAAACCCTACAAAGGTCTTGAAAAAGTGGAGTCTATTTTTCCAATGTCTACTGTTTTTTAAAATATACCAGCTATAAGAACATGTTAGTGCCAAGAATTTTCACCACAAATACATGTCTTCCAGATGCGTGCTGTTAATGACTTAGATTAAATTATGATTGCAGCAGCATTAACTTAGAGCAAATATGTTTATTCCTAACTTTTATATTAACTAATTCAGATTAAAATTAGTTCACATGGTCCAAATTAGCTATTTGTTAGTGCCACACATTTATCAGCAAGGTTGTTTTATTATTTGTTGTCCTTAATTCTAGACACAAAAAGAACCCCCTCCATACACACACACAAAACAAAACCAAACAAACCCCAAACAAAAACAACCCAACAAACCCAACACAAACTCAAACCAAACCAAACCCCAAACATTCCTTATATACAAAACAAGAATGACACAGTCTGAACATAAAATAAACATTCTAAAAATAAACAGGTTAAATACTTTGGAAGAGTGAATGGCATAACAGGCAATGCTGAAGCCAAAATGTGAGGAGAGCTTTCTTCAGTTATTGTCCAGTATCAGCCAAGTTTCACTGTATTTGGAAAAAACATAACTAGCTGAGTGCCATGGTTGATAAGGCTGAAGGATGTGATGCTATCCAGAGGGACCTGGAGAAGCTGGAGAGGAGGGTTGAGGAGATTCCCATGAGGTTCAATGAGGCAAGAGAAAGTGACAACACTGGCACTAGGTCAGACCAGAGCTCCACTCTGCTCTCAAATGGCAGCATATGCATTCGTGAATGGGAGGCCCTTAGCCCTGCTCTGCAACCCAGGACTGGCCGTGTGGCAGTACACTGGGAAAGGGGAGGCAGATATACTGGAAAGAGACATGTGTGTACTGCAGAAAATGCGTGCCACGATCACCTAGAGGACTAAGGTAGAAAGGCTAGGAACAGGCAAGTACTGGCAAATGGGGAAAACAGTTATGGTGGAAGAAGCACAGATGAGGGCAAGAAAACAAGGAGCATTAGGCACAGAGAAAGGGAGAAGGCAGGAAAAGGCAGGAAATGTTTCCACAGAATTTGGGCACCTCAGCCACACACAGGTACCGCACTTAACTACTAGGATGTTACCTGAAGAACAAAAAACTGCAAAGAGTATTCCTCTACAAAATACAAAACAGTACCATGAAATATTCTGATATTTCTTCACAGGAAAAAATGCTGAGACAACTGAAAAAGTAATGAAAACAAGAACAGGTAGGAAAAGAAGGTGGCCTGCTTCTGTGGAATGCACGGTAGTGTGGAAGACAGGAAGCCGATGTGGGAGGTGCAAATCAAAGTGGCAGACACCATCATGGGGCTGGGAGCCAGGGGAGAACTGTTCTGTGCATCCTAGGGATCCTTCACATCAGGCTAAGTCCCTTGGTCCTGTGTGGTCCTGGGGAGCCCCATGCAGGAGGTGGAAAACTTCTGGTGGTGTCACTGTGAGGAGCAAAATCCTACCTGCCCATTCATCTCTCAGAAAGTGTGGGCAGAGATTTGCTGAGGCTGCCCTTCTCCTGCTTGCTGCCTTTGAGTCCCATGAGCTGTACAGGTCCCATGAGGA